>DWAJ01006634.1:0-10174 GCA_018238005.1 Eurema mandarina | reverse complement strand
ATCAACCGATTGACATGAACACTAAATGTTAAGTGAAGCTTACCACAATATATCATTGAAAACCCCATCTAGATAGGATAAGCCGTTTCTGAGATCAGCGTGCACAAACAAACAGACATACAGACAAAAATTCCAAAAATCATTTTTTTTGGGTTCTATTGCGTTAATAAAGGTCTCCTATAATATTTTTTCTCATATATCTTCCATGTACAGACAGCGACTACGTTACGTTTTTATTATATGTATTGATTTTATGCACTATTAGAATATGACTATTGGTTATTTTAAAGAGTTTTTTAAAACCTACATATAATTAATGTATAATTTACATAAACATGTATTCTCATTTCTCGTTACTTACATTGTTAAATAAAATAACATTAATTCTATACACAGTAATGTCGTAACCGCAGATGAAAACTCGAAAGATGTTTTCATAGTGGAATATCCATTATTTACACAAGCAAATTGCTTTACAGAACCTGCGGCGATTTAAAGAATGTTTCATTCGTAAGAAACTGAAAATACAACTTTATGACAACTGAAATCTTTAAGTAGACTTACGTAAATAGACTTTGTGGTATAGAAATATCAATATTTTGGATTTTTTACCAAGTTTTGTATCGTAGGAAATTAGTTTAATATTCTATCATTGTATATACCTAATTTAAAAGTTAATTGATATGTTATTAAAAATTCTTCTTTCTCTTAACTTTTTGTGTGATATTGGGTTTCATTTGTTGAACGGGGAAAGCTCAAATTCAATCCCTTCTCCTTTACTCTTCTATCTTCACTCTATTATAGTATATTTGAAACGCTGAAAACATTCATTACGCTGCCAACCTTGCGTATCTCCATATGGCAAGACAAATCTCGGGAACAGATGTCAAAAAATTACTTACTATTTGTCCATCTTATAATAAAAAGATTTTTTTTTAATATAACCAAACTCGTATACAAAGCTTTTATATATTTTGAAATGTTTATATTTAAAAGACATTTAAAACCCTGCTTTTGATTACAAACACGATCAAATTAAACGAACAAAAACACTTAGCGACGTCACTGTAATCCCAAGTTTATGATTGTGCCAGGACTTGATCATTCAGCTTATAATTAAACTTTGGTCCAGTTTTAGTTGACTTCGTAGTTTGTCCCCACTTTCTTTGTTGAACAGCACCGCTTTAATTATCTTAAGTGCTTATAAATTAATTAATACGGAAGATCCTTAGGAAGTTATTCAGATAGTGTTTCTATACAAAGAATAAATACATTATTATGTAGGGTTGGATATTATGAAAAACTGATAATGAACTGAGAACAGAGCTTCTTTTTCCTTCTTTTAATCCATCCTCCATACCCTTTTGTCCTATTCCTTTTTTTTTTAAATCTGTCAACGCTTTCGAAAGGAAGTGAGGGTAGTTGCTTTCCATCAAGTGAACCTTTTGCTCAAATGGCCGCTATTACATAAAAAAAACAGTTTTGTGGTCATCGATTAACTGAAAAAATCAAATTTGGTATACAAAACATGTTGCGGAGATGTTCCGTATGATTTTTAGAAATAATAACCGTTTAGACAATAACACACTATAGAAAAGCCATATTCCATCTTCATGCAGCGCTGAAAATGGGTGTGTCCATTGACATTCAGTCTTCAGAACTTGCAAACAATCTTAACCTATTGTGCAACAGTGACCAACATATCCCTTCTTAAGAGTATGTGTAATACGTTTTATATTTACTTGGAAGAAACAAAAATAAATAAATATATTATAACGAAAAGATGCAATCCATTTATATTATTTCAAAAATCTAATTGAGTTTCATTACGTATTTTATACACATTTAGTATAATAATATTATGTATGTAACGTTCTGTTAAATATTTATAACGACGTATTAACGAAACATCCGGCAAATGTAACATGGGAATATACATGGGAATACCCATTAACTGAAAGCCATTAGATCACATTGTTTACTTAATTTCCTATACATGCGCGTACATGTCAGATTGATCATGTATCTGTGACTGAAATCAACTATCAAGATATTATTGTACAAGTACAGTACTACAAAAGTGTATTAGGACACTCAGAATTAGTATCAATACAACACTAAAATGTTCAATAAACACGCGTTTTCTGTTTGTCTGTGTGCCTTGAAAAAAATGTCGAGCAAACTTTAATGCGTTTTCACCCATGCCAAGTCGAAAAAGGACGCTAGTATCTATAATATAATAGTATATTAATTCAATCACATAATTGCTCATATTTTTATACTTAAAATTTAATAATTAAGAACGTTCAAACCTTCAAGAAATATAAACAAAGTTAACAAAATGGAACCCCTTAAACAACAATCTTCGAAGTCCTTCAATCCAATGGTAAAGTGAAGTTTATCAATTTCGAATAAAGGAAGTATTTGAAACAATAGAAGTAAATCCAGCTCCCAGTGGACCGAGTACGCTAATTCCAAGGGTATTAAAATTTCGAAAGCCGAACTTTAGAGCGCGTGAGATGCGTCATGGCTTGCACATAGCTATCTACCAAAAGTTTGCGAATTGTTAGTCAAATTTCTACGCATTACCAACAGAAAATTAAACCATATGTGGACAAGAATAAAATCCACTTTCCCATACTCTAATAACAGATTTTAATCGCTAGGAAGTTGTTGAAATATTAATGAGAACGCTATGCTCAATTTCCTGGCCTTCAGCGGGTAGCCATCGGTTAGTTCGTCCTTTAAAATGTTAATCGGTCAGCTTTTGCAATTACATGGGCATTAATTATGAATACAAGACTGAAGTTGAAAAATGCAATGGACCATTATGATTTGATAGCAGTGAGCGATTTATTTGAGCTCATCCGGGCGGGAGGTATGGGTGGGGAAAATACGGCACAGGCTCATTAGGAGAAGAGCTTATGCCTTCCAGCTATACGGTGATTGAATGAAAGAACCGATTCGATCATAGTTTTTTTTTCATAAGTTAAATCAAACGCTGTTTACGAGCATATATGAGAAAGAAAAGGGTATGTATTTTACATCAAACGTATAAAATATGGTACAAATATTCAGTTTTCGTTTCCATGCCGTTACTGGGTCAGCAACATTGGGTGGAAATCCGGGCGGCTGTTGACCAGGGTGCTTTAAAAATTACATTTATTAAAATTTTAACGTTTTCACACCGGGTTTGTTGATTATTCCAATTTTTCGCATCGCCCGCTACCGTTAATTGTTTTCGTAGTCCAATTTGTCCTTCAGTTAGCTTTACAATTTCAAAGTGTCATTTGATTCGTGATGGATTTCGATTTTTTTGGCAATTTCACGCTCTGTGGCGATTCGCGATGAATTCCCTTTTGTTTCATACTCCACGAATTGTTAGAGTAATTTACGCGAATCCATCGTACTTGAAACGTAAATTTTAATTTTGCAGGTGAAAATCTGTGCCGTTGGGGGTATACCGAAAATAAAATATAAGCGCGGGGTGAATTAACTATAATTTGTTATGGCAACACATCGGAATGGCACAATTTATAAATTGTAAGCGTGATAAAAGCCGTAAATGTGAAATGGTCACTTAAATCACGGGAAGGCCACGCCCCAACTGAAATTATGTTTGCATGGTAATGTTGTTTAACAGCGTATGTTATTACAGCACATTCCAACCTCATATGACTTATTTATAAGTGTTAATCGTTTTCTATAAAATCCACTTTATACGTAATTGTGGGACAGTGATTGAGATTCAAAAAAAAATGATACAACATTTTGGCAAATTATTATTATGTTCTTTATTTTTTTATTTCATAAACTTTTTGTGAAACTAAAAAATATTTCATACATCCTTATTGCAATTTATATCACCCGGCAACAAATGATCGTTTTTCATATAGTTATAATAACGTGGAGTTGTTCTCAAATATCTTTAGCTGGACGAAGTCAGAAATTTCTGTTACTGCCATTGTCGATGTACAATGGCTTACAACAATAGCGTAATCTTCTTAATGAAGAACACTCATCTCATTTCATCTGCGATACAAATGCATTTAATCAGCTTCCAATATTATCAGCTTTATTTAAAACCGCTTGGCTCTGGGTATTTTAAATGTAGGCTTTTTATTGTATTTAAACTAATTGTTTTTAACTAGTTAAAGTACAAATGCTTCTTAAAATAATCTGATTACGTATAGCAATAAAAATAAACACACTGATATACTGTGTATTAAAATTCAAAGGATAGAGCACAGTAGTGGCATTACAGCTCTTATGGTTTGCTGAAGGCTAAAATAATTTGCATATTGTACTCCGGGTTTCTCTCATAATCATTAGTTGCCAGAGAAAATTAGACCCTAAGGTGCACTAGAAGGCGACTAGCGACGCTTTATTATTCCTCAAACGTGTTCATTGATGCTAATTCAGGGTCTTTGATGTGGTTTACGGTATCGCTACAATTAAATACAGCCAAGTAGTACTTATTGCCCTCTTCGACGGTTATGAGAAATTTAAACGGATTTTTTAAGATAATTACAAGACATCGCATGTTGTAGTAGCCAAATTGCGAGTTTCGGTTGCTGATGCAGGTTGAATCTTAAATACAAATAACATAATGTAAGTGAGCATACATAATTTTGAGGTTAGTGAAATGGAACGTTCTAGAATCTTTATCGTTTCACGTAGAATCGGGTTAATCCACTGCTTTGCTTCATATTGCAGCTTAGATAAAATATTTTGTCTTGCTAACCTAAATGTGGGGATTTAAACTGTTTTTTCGTCGCAAGATATTAAACCAGGTTACCTACATTATACGAGTTTGGCGTTTAAAATTCGCTTCTTCGGAATGCATTTTAATAGCGTAATCTCAGAAAATCTGCAGTTTGCGACATGTATGCTCGCTAAAAACTTTGGAGTTTCAACTCGAAAATGCACCATTTGCCGCCCTCGCCGACTTTTTAATCTGTTGATCAAACAGTCGCCAGCTGACGACAAATTTATTCTTGCATACAAAGATTCTAATCGTACTGTTTGCTTTGAAGTGGATTTTCGAGTGTTATGAAAAATTTTAAAGTAATCCGTTGACACTTTTAATAATGCCAGTTCTTATTAATATATCATAAGTAAGTTGTTAAGGTTCTGCAAAATTATAGAAAATAATTCTACAAATCATTTTAACCAATTTCACACGCGTTACGTTATATTGATTACTAATTATACTACTGATTAGACAAAATTATTTTAACATACCTATTTGTTTTCTTTCTAATTCATGTATAGCTGTGCCTTTTTTATGACGTAAATAATCTATGTATATATTATATAGATTCTTGTGTATTTATTGATGAATATTTAAATTGGTTTGTTTAGTTTTGTGAGTCTTTTAATACATTTAGACTTAAACTCTTATTGTATTCACGTAATATACAAGTAAAACATTTCACAAAGATAAGAAAAGTTGTTGGTTTGTCTCAATAATTACATCTGTACCCAAAACGTCTCACTCCGAAATTATTTTCGAGATAAGCGAGAATTTACTTTAGCGCGTTTTAATAATTTAAAAATGTTGTTTACTCGTGTCCACGGAATTCCGAAATTTTAGAGATCCGTGAGCTACGTCACGTGTTGTTTTTTACTTATCTATACAAAAGTCTGAAATAAACCTTGTTTAGCGTTAATTTTCTAGCAATATTTTTTACTTTAGGAAAAAATTAACAAATTTTTTAGAATACTTTGAAAATGCAACATATTTTAATCATACTATGTTTAATATAGTAAAATAAAGTATAATTATTTTATCTGATTTACGTATATCTATATAAGTTAATTTTATAGTAGGTAACCATTTATATTGTGCTATTTTAGGATTTGGTGATAACTTATTCGCAAAACCTACTAAATTTATTTAACTGAAGTTTGACATGCTAGTAGGTTACATCCTGGATTTACACATGTCATACTTGTTATCTCGTTATCTTCTATCTATCTATATATAAAAGAATGACGTGTTAGTTACACCACTTATAACTCGATAACGGCTCAACCGATTTGGCTAACAATTGGTGGGGATGTAGCTTAGAACCAGGAGAAGGACATACTTCTTATCCAGTTTCCAGGGGAATAAAAATATTTAGAAATTAATCTATATACATAAAACAAACACGAGTTTGTTACAACACTTTAAATCATTCGAGACCAATTTTGGTTCGTTGGATTTGTCGCCGCCCCGAATAGCATAATACATCTTAAAAATAATGAAAACTTTACAGGGTTTATATGATAGTAAACGCGGACGGAGTCGCGGGCAACAGCTAGTATATACATTATACATGTATAACACAAACTACGTAGTGTAATATAAAATTAGTCATTTACTTGCGTATGCTATAAAACTTTTCAAATTGAAAAGGGTACAGATACTTATGAGTGTTACTATACTCAGGTATTTCATATTCCACAATTTCGCATATTATTTTGAAGATGAAATGCACCGTTGACAAAAGGAAGATCGCGCCACCCTTGAATCCCTGCGGTTCCCACCGACGAGCTTTTTGGATAATTTTAACCATAGACGGGAGAAAACAAAAAAACAGTTAATGCGAAAAACCTTTACTAGATACTTTCACGCGACGAAAATGAAAAATGTTTATTCATATTTTTGCTTTGCTTAAAATTATATGAAAATGCTATGTTTTATGATTAGACGGTTCACGGGTTTTATAAAGATAAAAATAATGAATTTCGATTTGAGTTTGTATGAAATACAAATTTAACTAATAAGCTTTGTAATGTTGACGTGTCTAATGAATTAAGTACCTCAGTTTTGTATTGCTAAATTTAACATGAGAAAAACTCAAAAAAGAACGTCTCTGTGTTAAAATCATATACACATAATATGATAAAAAATTCTGATAGCTACAATACAACTACAACTATTCGCATAAAACTTCAAAATTTAAAAGTCCCTACAAAAATTTTAAGTGCGCTTTTAACATGGCGTCGATTTTTCCCTTACCCCCGCATTGTTTAGAATACTACTTAAAAACTAATCCAGCGTAGTGCTATTAAAACAAAGTACACTCAGTTCCCTGACATTTCCTCATTGGTCGTTAGTACCCCAGCCAACACATTGTTCTACAAACCTACCTTCCCCCACTAGGCTTATTGAGCCGTAACATTATAATCATTTGTATGCACTGCTGTTCGTTTATTTTTTAGTTCGAACCCTTTTTCTTCGATTCTTATTGATTCCTTTGATAAAGCCTGGTACCTATTTGCTAATAGAACTTTTATATAGCTTTATGTATAGGTTCTCAGCTCTTACGTTGGTTTATATCAATATTATTATTTTGAGTAAGCACTTAACAGAAAAGTTATGAAAATATTGATGTAAGAGTCTTTTTGGCAATCTTCTTAAACATTATTAATTTTATGCAGACATAAGTACAAGTCATAAGTATGCAGAATTTACTACATACTGAACATTCTTCCTAAGCAATTCATTTAATTTTGAAATCAAAATATAAACTAATACTAATAAATAATAATAATAGAAAGGTTGAAGACGGTCAATTCTTGAATCTATTAAAAAAATTACCATTAGTAAGTCATTGGTAATCGATATATGTTTAAGTGTAATATATAAGTCAATTTGCAATCGACTCCTGTGTAAATAAGTGCAAAAATATTTATTAACAGTAATGAAGTTTGACATAACCAGTAGGCTTGTCATTGTCTCAGCAGGGCAGCCATTTTGGTAACCGATATAGGCTCATGACGGGAACTTGATACCATGAAGGGGTAAACTTGTACTTCAATGGCTGGCCAATCAGAGACCTTTGTTTTGTTTTATAAGGCCTTTACATTTACATGACAACAATACCTTAAAGGTATATTGTATTATGGTATGCTTTCGTTTGATTGTTCATATTTACCTATATAACGTACCTACTCAGGCTAAATTGATTGAAACTGACTTGAAACTGAATAATTTGAGGTACATGTCATAGATGTTATAGATTTTTGTAAGACTTTACAAAAATCTATAACATCTTATGGTTAATACAACCGATCAAAATAATTGTGTGAAATATTATTCTTATTATTAAGTAGGAGACCTAAAGACATTTCAACGTGACGATGATAATATGTCAACAATGGTATGGAATATATCAGATTGCATTAAACCAGCTTCTGTCAAAGAATATTAAGGTTGAAACACCAAACAGACCCCAGTAACAAGTCGTTTATTAGCGCAGATCAACCCTAATGCCAAGTATTGATAAACGTTAACAAAATATTGCTTTATTACTTCCCGGCGTGGATCATTTAACACACACGTGTCTATAGGGTTGTCCAAATACGAATTTATTTATACTTTGTGGCCGCATGGGATACAACAGTTGTTGTTTACTTAATAAAATATTACAGCATTCTTTACGGCTATTGTGTTTTATTGAGCACTGATTTACATCTCAATATAATGTGCTGTTTGTTATGGTTACGTCTTCAGCTTGTACAATAAATTATTTCTAGCACGTTTACTATTGTAAATAGAATAACAATACTTCAGTATACTTATTTTGACACAGCTCCATATAGTCCCACGCTAAACAGAGCTTATACTATGTCAACTAATGCGCATAAATAACCTTTTATAATTTGTAAATTTAATATAATACAAAGCAAGACCCAGACCTCAGAAAAATACAAATGTCAATAGCAAATATATTTGTCCGGTGCGGGGCTCGAACCCACAACCCTTCGTGCAGAAGGCTAGGTACTTCCACTGTACCAAGCCGTCCAATAATATTATATTATAATAATTGAGTATCTATTCTAAACATTGCGCCTTAAAGATCTAAATTGTTTAAAATATTTTCAGAGCTATGTTATAATTGTATTTATGTATGTTATAAGTGTTATAATAACAGCGGTCTGTATTAAATTTTCACAGATGATTGTCTCGGCGTGCCTGTGAACCCATCAAGGTACAAGAAGGCAGGAACATTCAGGGGGTTTTTAGTCGGTAGTCATTCAGAGCCCGACATAACCCGTCAACCTTCCCATGGTGGGCGGGTATCCGTAACAGGATTTTCCCCCTGAAAAAAAAGTATGTATTAAATTTAAATGCCATGTTCGCCAAATAGTGATATATTTAAATATTCAACTACAATTTGAACATTTGCATCTCAAACCATTAATTCGCAAATCGCACCATAATGCGAGCATTTAACTGTAGTTCAGATTCTTTGAATAAGCTCAAACTATGCAGCGATAACACGATAATTAATACCCACGAATGTGATTCCATTACAACCGAATGTCAAATATTGACGTTCATTTAAACTATTATATTTCACTTATTCAGTATGAAACAGATGAATTTCAACTTTTGTATATATTATATTTACTTCAACTTAACAAACATATAACATTTTTATTTATTTTGTTTTTCATAACAGTGACACTCCCGCTTTTTCTATAAAAGCCGCCATGACAAGTGTAGAGCGAGACAAAACATTAAAAATTATGACGTTTGCCACAGAACCAATATTTAGCAATAATTTGTCAATGCAGAAGTAATATAATAAATTACAACTATACTTATTTAGTAAAAGCATAATATGCATTATTATAAGATACGTCAACAGATATTAATAGCAGAATTATAACATGTACAGAACAGTACTGCAGTTTCGTCATTAATAATACACTACACCTAAAATTATTACCGGTTCATCGAATATTTTGTTTAGTTTGCTTCGGTTGGCGAACAACTTTGGTTGTTTTGCGTATAGTTTGAATAAATAATTTGTTGACCCTTGTTCAATATTAAAGCATCGGGGTCGGACGGCGAAAATTAACGACTATTAGCAAGAAGCAATATTAATGAAGAGAAATAAAAATTAATAGGTGCTTATTGCGCTAATACCGTCGTTGCCCTTGTTTATTTAATTAAGTAAGCTTTTGGATGATAAAAAAATGTTCCTTTTTAATGATTTAAGAACTTTAAAATTAATACATATCATACCATATTATAATCTTAGTAAATGTTCCATTATAAATGAAACAATAAGTATTTTAGGAGAAAATATTGAATTTATTTTGCACTTCACACAAATTTTACGTCTGCCATAGTTGGCATTTTATAATGAAGAGGGTTGCTAGTACAAAAATG
>DWAJ01006633.1:0-10174 GCA_018238005.1 Eurema mandarina | reverse complement strand
TTTTTCAGTGGTTGCCTGGAAGAGATCACTGAGTAGTGATAAGGCCGCCAGTTAACATTATTTTCTTACTGTATTAAATATCTGTACCTAATGTATGTTAACGAAGTGTAATAAATAAATAAATAAATAGTATCTTCATACTAGCCCCTAAAGCGATTAGCAGAGCGCGCAATTCCAACCTACGTAGTTTTTTTTTCCGCAGCAAAATCGATAATAATATTATCTATTTAAAATCAGCTTCTTACTAATACAAACCTAAATAAATATAAAAACTATACGTCGTACTAAACAAATTTTAAAACTACTAGTAAACTCATAATATTAATTATTTGTCTTACGTAATGTTCATGACGGTCACACGTTGCATCATTTCAATACTTTTTTGTTGTTAAGAATTTACCCTGTGGACTTAATTCATATTCTAGCTGCATATCAAACTTCAGCTACATACATTAACTAATTTACGCGTAAAAGACTAAAAAACATCCACACGTGCGGTCTATATCTTTAAAAACTTTTACATTTATCATTTAAATAAGGGCTAATCTACTAACCCGTATTCTTATTAATAGGTAGTTTTCGTCAGCCTTATTACTCTTAGGAGCCATAGAAAATCAGCTTTGGAGCTCTAAATATCCTTCTTGCGTATTGCTTCTATGTGTAAAGCTCTAATTAATATTTCTTTCTTTCTAACTATATCCTAGTCACGGTTCTGTCAAACGTATCGTTGCATTTAGCGGCAATTAACCACAATCATCTACAAATTCATTACAGATACGGTATCTTGACTATTAAAAACTGGCCCCTAACAGATGAGGCTATTTGGCACACCGTTTTACGCGACCGGGACAAATTAGTAAACGATGCGCACTGATATTATATCTTTAAAGCACTTATTATCATCAATCAGAGGCATATTCTTCGAGTTAAACCACCCTTTAAAAGTCTATGAGATATTGCCGACGCACAGATGGTTACTTGGTGTATTATGATTTTTTCTTGTATCAAGGCGCTGGACATTTGTTATAATGTAATTGAATAATTGCTGTACCTTGTAATACTATATTTTTTGTTGAACTGGCAATATTAAAGGGGATTTAGCTTTGCGTTTTTATGCCGTCTGCATAGTTTGAAATTTTTTAATCACAGATTTAAATGTGTAATATTTGTTATTACCTAATGAGGTAAAGAAAGAAAGAAAGAAGAATAAAGGTATAATGCTAATATCATTATATTAGCATTTTTTTATAAAAAAATTGATCGACTCATCCATATTTACCGACTTAAGTTTCGTTTCTAAAACTACTTCTAGATTGCAAACAAATATTACGTTTTTTATAAAAATAACTAACTTTTGAATATATCAACACCGTTACTTGGTAAACACAAAAGAATTCCAGACACAACTAACGCTTAAACAAATACATTTGTACAATCCCACAGCAGATTAACTCTCATCAAAATTTTAATCAAAATTAATTACTATCCGTTTTCAAATTACCTTAAGTATACATTACACATTTAGAGGAAGGATAAACAATCTAGCCAGCGCTAGTCTAGTGTGTAATTTAGTACCTAACCATCCTCCCTGGGACCTAAATTGAAACCAACCGCTCTGCAACTCGTAACTCCGTTACCTCGCCGACTACCTGTCATCACAGTTATTACGTTACGATCTACGCCAGGGACTAAACTAGTACCTATGTCCCTCGAACCATTCAGCAATTATAAGCCGTACCACCAAACGCTTAAAGACCAAATTCGCTTGCAAAACACGTGTGTAACTTAAAGATATTGTCAAAGAGGGTGTGTTTAGTCCAAAGCCGATGGAATTCTATAGATAAGTATAGATCACTGGCGATACAATCGTACAAGGTGCAAATTAGCTGTGTAATTATGTACTGATTTTGATCGTAGCCGAGATTTCAATAGTAATTACTTGAAAATATGTAAAACATCGAGAAGTCGATCGCACCAACGATGCACGTGTGAACATGCCATTATCTAGTTCATGTAACACTATTCAATAACCTTACATAAATAAAATAGTAGTTAACATAGAACAAAGAGAGGAATACATAACATCAGAGAGAGGAAAAGAGACAGATAGATTCAAACCTTAAATATCATCGAATCAATTAAATTCATTTGAAGCTGTCTTAAAACTTTACAGCTAGTTCATCGAATCTCACAATTACATTAAAAGCATACGTTAGGTCTGGCCGCGTTAATCCTATCACGGATGTAATTTTGATTAACCTTAATCGTATAACAGTAATATTAAGATGAAGCTCCGTTTTGATAACTAGAATGGATGGGTGTTATCGTTAATTGATGTGGAGTAATTGAAAATTAGATGCTGTTACTGAATCGTAACTGGGTTTTGATTTTTTAATCGATTTGGGTCATACGTGTCTAATGATTATCAAGATTAGTTTTCAAATATACACGAATATTGTAAAGACGTGAATTTTGGGCGTATGTAAAAAATCTTTTAATTTAATGAAAGTACGATTTTATGTTATAAACTCAACAACGACACTTAAACTATGGTTACTTAATTGTTCACAAATCATTTTAATTTATTACAAAAAATTTAAATGTTTTCGTAATTATTAAAGTATTTTGAATATCATAAATAAAGAAACAATTCAATAAAGTTGACAGTTAAATTGCTACAAATGGTTCCCTTAAAATTGTGCCCCCATCCATTTAGTAATCTTTTCCTCAATATAAAAGGCTAAAATTAAATCTCAAAATCTGTAGCTACTTAAACATTTAAAACCAAATCGTCACTCGTTTGAAATCTTAGCGTTAATGTGCTTTTAATCCAAGGTCCTTAATGAGGTGATAAAGGCCTAACTTGCATTAGAAATTGAGTTTATGTTTATCGTTTAAAGCTATGATCGAATCGATATAGGGTCAATGTGCGTGGTCTTTTATATCTATTGTACTATAAATTAATTGGTCCTCATTATTTTGTAGAAAGCGGGAGAAAACGTTACTTGTCTTATTCGGTGTAGTATAACCATGTGTTGGTTTTTATAAGGACACGAGGCGAGAACGTATTTCAAATATTTGTCTAATGTGTATTCAGATGGTAAGCAGAAACAATGGAGAAGTTATTGGTAACAAAAATTAAAAGAAAAGATCGGAAAAGAAAGAAAATATGAGAAAAGAAAATCTGGTGCCTTATCTATGGAATGATGAAGTGAAGATATTCTATTTCTTAAAAGTTATTCTTAGTTCTCCTAGATGTACAGCTCGTAACTAAAACCTCCACACTGCAAATGTTTCTCGAAAAAAACTTTATCAAAGGAAATCTTCGCACATATATTCCTTCTAACAAGCTATGATTATAGTAGGTGCATTATTAATAAGCGATATTATCCTTCCCAATTATATTAGCATTTATGGCAATCCAAATAAGTAAAGAAGCATGCCATGTGCTTTTGTCCGCATTATGCAGATGTAATTGTTACCCTATAAGCTTGCCATTCATTTGCCTATCCACTTTGTGGTCATTACGATTTTGAGTGAAGATAGTAGTAATGGCAAAGGCAAGACGAGTTTCTTGAAACTCAACCTTATCTTTGAGATCTAAGGTTCACTCTTCAATGTCAACGGCAATGTCATTAGTACTAGAAGTAAGATGCGCTAGATCGAGTCTGAATTCAATTGTTTTGGTTCGATGTAGTGTTTAGTCTACGAATCATTTTTATTAAAAACAAGCAACGTGTGATTTTGCTTATACATATTATCTATGTAGTGCCATATAAACCTTTCTCTGCAAACTCACTATGTTATATGTTGTTTAAAATATCTTATACATACAGACAGACTGACAATGAAAAATTATTTTCGTTTTATACTCGTGAGGACGTATGTATACAAATACTACTGAATTTTGATGACGAATATAACGATGTTTACGTACTAAATATTTGTTTGACAAAAAGAACTACAGAAATTTTCGGAAAGGTTATTTCTAGTTGGAGTCACAGCATTTTAGACTATCATATACGTACAAAACCTGTATCAAAGTACTATTTAGAAACAAATTCCTATATACCAAGTACATAAGACTCTCATAGCATATACCTGGTACGAGTACATACCAGGACCATACTCCCTTGTCCCTACACAACTAACTGACAGTCAGAGCTCCAGTTCAGACCATATTTAAATGTAAATCTCATCCCGATGTTTGCATCTTTTCAGTTGCGTCTTATTTATGTTCCTTGAATAAGACGTATCTGTCTGGGACATGGTTTTCGTCACTAATGATGCTACCATTTTTGTCGTGTCTAACTAAATGGCGTTCTGGTTACTGCAGATAGTTTAAGGGCAAAATTAAGTGATGGATAGGCTTTATTGGCACTGTTTTGTTTGGTTAAAACAGCTGTCTGAAGCCGATTACATTGGGTATTGAATTTGGAAAGATACCTTTCTTTGGTTGTAAGAATCGTATGATTAATAGTTTTATATGCTTGAAGTAGAAAACGAAGTCTAGTTCATTTAATGACGGCTCAGAGCAATGGTAACACAACTGCTTTCTGCTTCAAGGATTGTGGATTCAATGCCCATACTGGCAAAATATATTTGTTTCTTTGTAGGGTCTGAGTGTTACTATGTATTTTATTGTATAAAAAAAGTCTAAATATGTAATTTATTTGTTATCTAGTTGCTATAACTTAAGCGCTGTGTTAATATAAGCATTCTGAAGTATCAATGAAAATCGCATTAAAATCATTAAAAATTACACAATTTTACATTGCTCAAACCTTTTCACAAACCATTATAACAATTTATATTTCCGAAGCGATGACAGAAGCTAATGCTCAACAAATTACGATTTCGCAAGCTATTCGATTATAAGTGAATTCTGCAGTTTAATTGGTGCAAATAATATTAAGTAATTGGCCGGTTCTAAATCAAAGGCTCGAATTTCAATTAAGCATCCCAATAGCGAGGCATTAATCATTAGTACTAATGGAATGACCTAGCGAGTTACCACCTACAGACTCGCGAATGTAGGAACCTATTAATACGAGAAATATGCGTCAAGGTTTGATACTTTCTATTTAGTTACACCTAAGACTTGTATAGTAGGTACTAATACTTCAATAAATAAAGAGTTTAAAACAATCGTTCTATTCATTATACTCTATATTATATTCATATCTTTTATTCTATGGCTAGCTTTTGTAAACCAAATACGAGTAATATCAAATTAATCCTTTATTCAGATACAAAGAAAAACTTTATTTTCACAATATTTTATATATTAACATAATAAATAAATGATAATGATTTTCGATATTACGATATGTAGATATCATCCCTTAATTCTTTTTATCATTCTCGTATTAAAATTATCAAATAGAACCTTATAAATTTTCCTATATTCAGTAAAATTTCAGTTATTATTAAACTGTTTTCATTACGCAAGTCATCCTAACCGTTATTCATTTAATATTAATTTAATAAACGCGTATTTGCGTTCTACGATAAGTCGTTATTTATGTGAGGTCGGTACACTGAAAACATGGCGGAGGCACATAAATTTTTATTAATTATTGGGAAAAGTTCTTGGCTACTTTCCTTTCTAGGCTAAGATTTGCCGATAAAGATAATGTATTGATGCTATGATATGATAAATAGCAAGATGTTTGGAAATAGAATTATGGACGTTTAATTTGATGATGAAAATGATGGAATACTGTTGCTTTGTAGTTTTTATGTGTTGGTGGTTAACTGAGCAATCACGCCTGATGTTAGGCGACCATCAAAGCCAAAGTCAAAAGTATCTTTATTCAATTAGGCTACATTTAGTAACACTTTTGAATCGTCATGGTATTACAAAACATTTACCACCGGTTCGGAAGGTAGTTTCTACAGAGAAGAACCGGCAAGAAACTCTGATTGTAGCTCTTTTTAAAATAAGAACATACAATTGTAAATAAACAACGACTATTGTAATATTTATACATGAAAAAAGTCACCATCCCACGAGCGTCAAGAAATGTCATTCCAAGGGTTTTTATTTTCAATATATTCATTTAATACCTTTTTAATAAGATGATGATGAGATGAGAACCTCTGAAATGCGAATAGGATATATGACAAAATGGATTAAAGGATCAAGGACAAAGAGAAAGGAAGAATGCCTCCGATTTTCTCATCCCTAATGAGATGTCATTAATTAATTCCAATTTTCTGTTGGACGGTGGTACCACCCCGATGGGTCTGCCCTATTCTGTCTCTCTAGCACCTAGTATATTAAAAAAATTTCTTAAAAAATTTCTTGAAGTCATCGGGACATTAGAGCCGACGCGACATGTATGATTACATAATATGTAAAATCTTCACTAATATTATAAAGTCGAGTTAAGTGTGTGTCTGTTATTTCTTCACATAAAAATGATTGAAGCGATCTAATTAAAATTTGGTATGTACTTAGCTGACACCCGGGATTAAAACATAGGCTTCGTTTTACTGCGAGGACTTTCAAAATTTATTTTCCCCAATAAACCGCGAGAAACAGCCACTTTTACAATATACCTTGAAAATTATATACCCAATAAATTAGAATTATTAACAAGCAATAAAATCCCTTAACAGACGTTCAATAGAATAGCAAGCTGCAATATTGATAACTGACCTATTGAATATGGTTTTCATACTACGTCCGTTACTGCCTAGGGATGTGGGTTACTAGGTGTTATCTGGAAAGTAATCGTGTATGATGCTATGAATTAGGTCATCTTAGGTCGTAAATCCTAGGTGCACTTTAATCGGTTTTTAAACATCTGTCTTTTATAAAATTTACATTTTGTACTGTTACTTTTCGATTGAATTGCGTTTTGTTTTTTTTTTATAAATAAATATTTCAGGACATTTAAACACAGCGCCATCTAGTCGTTGTAGTAGTGTGTTATTGCGAACGGAATAAATTTCATACATATACTTATATTTTGTAAATACATACATACAAAACATGGCAACACCCAGACCCCAGAAAGATACAAATGTAAATTACAAATATATTTTTCTGGTGTGGGGATCGAACCCACGACCTTTCGCGCAGAAAGCAGCTATCCTACCACTGCGTCAAGTGGTCGTCTAACAAACACACTTCGGTCCAGAATTTTAACCGTAATTATTTAATAGTTATTAAAAATACATAGTTGGTCCCAATTTGAAAGTCTTATATTATAAGAAATCCTTTAAATATACATTACTCGCTTTTACCCGCTGCGTCGCTTGCATTGAATCATTTATATAGATATCGAAAGTAAAAAGTACCTAGCCTTCAAGAATATGTGTACAAAATTTCATGCTGCGTAGGTCGAAGATCATAAAGATACATCTATAAATGCATGCTATATCATAAATTACCATGTACTTACAATTGCGAAATTGATATTTGAATGCGAGATTCTGTAAATAAATCAACGAACGACTTTCAAAACCAGAAATTGTTCTATCCGTATTTTATCTTGGGCTTGCATCTTGTAAGACTCTGTATTCGCCGTATCCTTACTTAAATATCATAGACATATAACACATAGACTGATAGTCGTAGTATACTCTTAACAATCGTTTCGCGGTAAGTGAAGCCAAAACTGTATATATGTAAGTGTAAAAAGCACGTTCTTATACTCCACGACACGCACACAAGCCCACCGATAATGTTGCTGCTATAAGAAATTCAGCCTATAAATGTGGAAAAATTGAATCTACGAAAAACTTATATTATAAGAGTATCTTTAACTGAGATTACAATAGGAATCATTATGTTTTTGGTATTTTTACACATTTTAGAGTCATTTATGATTCCTAAGCCTTTCATATTGACACATGGGATACTTTCGTCTATCTACAGTTTACACTAATAAAACCTTACCGAGGTGGTTAGTACCGTACACAATTTTATCAAAACTCAGCTTTCTATGAGCTTCATAAAATTCAAACTTTACGTAACGGTGTTTAATTAACAGTCTTGCGTGCTTTGTATTTGCTATTGCGACAAGCCCTATTCAGAGTCTCGGTCATGTTATGTTCGTATGTTTGTCTGTTAATTTAAGATAATTAAACATGTCATAACGTGTCTTTTTGTGGAATAGTTTTATATTGAATACTTGGTTGTCGAGCTATGTGAAAATGATGAAAAAAATATGGTTTAAAAATATTTATGGCTGAGTTCTGAACTTGTCTTAAATATTTCAGACCGTAGTATGAGACTAGCAGCTTCTTCCCTGCAAACTGACTGTAGCACCATATGTATAGATGAAATTGAAACTCTCTTCGCTCGTGGCGTTGTGGTTTGTTATCAGGAAATCTATTGAAAAATAATTAAATCTATACAAAACATTATTTACGGATGCCATAAACTAATTAACCCTATAAATATTGAAAAAAAAGGTCGCATCTTACTAAAACATATGCAATTTACCTTCTACAATAGAAAATGAACAAGCAAATTTGCTTATATTAATGACAATGTTAACTGCAACTATAAATATTATTCATTCGTCGATGAAACTGGCTTCTAATTAAGTAGTTTTGTGATTTATTACTGAGCCGGTGTTGAGATTTATACATACAGTTTATCATAGTAAACTTAAGGGCCCTTCATCTCCCTATGTTATATTATTTTTCTTTCTAATACGATGAGTTAGTCATTTAGTTTTCTTATTTCATATCTTGTCTGGTAAAACTTCATACAAAGCGACAAAGCAATAAAAAACTCACTACTCTATAAACAATAAAAAAATCAGTTCTACATAAATATGAAATTTTAATTAACAAACAAAAAAAAGTTAAACACAGCATTGACATTAAAACTCATTCCTTATTCAAATTTAAATGATAAACGAATGTAACACGTCACAAATCTCACACTTCCTGACAGTTGTCATTTGTTGACAGCTGTCAAAAATATTTTACATTTAAACGTATGGAAACCTATTAAGACTGAGTGGGAAGTATTAATTATGACTTTAGAAGCTATACTAATTTGTATTTGTTCCTTTCGTTACACTTACATTAAAATTTAACTAAACTTTTCAATATTTAAACAACTAAACATTTCACTTTAATTATATTAGTATACAATGTATAAAACATTTCACGGAATGACATGGTAATACCATTCCCCAAACGATCTCCAATCCAAACTTACAAACATCCTTCATTTTACAAAACTGATTGTAACTTCTTATTAATATTATAATACACAATAGCAATAAACTTGTAATGACGACATTGAACATTATTTTATTAAAAAAGTTTCGCGTGTTTTTGAGCGTATAGGTGTGTTTGTGTATTTTACCCTATCAGTTTATTCATCCTTAAAAACCCTTAATAAAAAATTTAAAAAAAATCCGTCAATACTAGAAAAGACGACCCATCAACCAATTTAATTCCAAACGCAATAACAAAAGAATTTCCACCAAAATATCGATATCAATACCAAGTTAAAGGGAGCCACGGACGACGCGTATCTCAAAATGCACATTACATCAGCCGTCCAAAATTCGCATACAATGCGACCGTCGCAACGTTACAGAGCCTTATTTATTAAATCCTCGAAAAGGATTCATTGTATTAACTCAAACCTCAAATTTCAGCGATATCAATCTTGTCATCGTCAATCCAATAAAAAGGGGCGAGCAAAAAATTTTGAGTGACTGTAGCTGGTGATACAAAAACGGGTTATGAAAATTTTGTTTCTGGATGTCCGTAAATTGGCCCAATATTGCAGATAAATTCTCTTTAACAACAGCTAGATATTCGTCGCCGTCGTACATAGACCTCCCCCATTACTTATGTACTTCAAAGTCAAAGTCAAAGTCAAAAGTAACTTTATTCAATTAGGCTACATAAAGTAACACTTTTGAATCGTCATGGTATTACAAAACATTTACTACCGGTTCGGAAGGCAGTTTCTACAGAGAAGAACCGGCAAGAAACTCTGATAGTCGCTCTTTTTAAAGTAAGAACATACAATTGAAAATATAAACAAAAACTCGACTATTATGATATCTTATATATATAAAAGAAAGTCGTGTTAGTTACACCATTTATAACTCGATAACGGCTCAACTGATTTGGCTGAAAATTGGTGGGGATGTAGTTTAGAACCAGGAGAAGGACATAGGATACTTTT
>DWAJ01006632.1:0-10179 GCA_018238005.1 Eurema mandarina | reverse complement strand
AAATAACCCGTTAAGGTATTGTTTATTTATCAAGAACGCACGTATATATTATATACCTACTAGCTGTGCCAGCGACTTCGCCCGCATAGAAAAGTGACTTTGGGCAGCATTTTTGAAAATGCCTAAACCGCGCCAACAAACGTTCAGCGAGTTCAACGTGTTTCTTTAAATTGCCATAACTTTTTTATTTATCAACCGATTGACATGAATTAAAGACTAAATGTTAAGTTAAGCTTACCACAATATATCATTGAAAACCTCATCTAGATAGGATAAGCCGTTTATTAGCGTGCACAAACAAACAGACAAACAGATAAAAGTTCCAAAAATCATTGTTTTCGGTTCTATTGCGTTAATAAAGGTCTCCTGTAATATTTTTTCTCATGTATCTTCCATGTACAGACAGCGACTCTTTACGTCTTTATTATATGTATAGATAATGTTTTAGTCATATGGAACTACATTTTTAGGGTCTTTTGAATCCAAAATCATTACATAGTAGAACAAAGTCGCTTTGTACCGTTTGTTTATATTTATGTCTTCTATCTTCTATCTTAGAAAAACTACTAGCCTTTTTCCTCGCGGTTTTACCCGCTTAGTTCCCGTTCCCGTGGGAATTTCGGAAATTCCTTTCGTAGTGCACCTCTACGGTACCTAAGCTACGTCCCTTCCAAATTTCGAGTGCCTACGTTTAGCCGTTTAGGCTGTGCGTTGATATGTCAGGCAGTCAGTCAATTTCTCTTTTTATATTTATAGATTACTGACGAGCTAGTTAATAATATTTTTCTTATTTTCTTCTTTACAAAGGTATCAAAAGTATAAAACATGTTAATGAAGAAGTTTCTTTTATTTAAAATAGCCCAATAATATTTAACAGTAAGTATATTAATAACTATCCAGCTAAAAACCGATTTATAAATTTCATATGTCGTAAAGATCAACATACAAATTCATTTAAATATACAATACAAGGCAAAGTCGTAATATAACACGCCTTTCCTGTTAATTAAAGGGTGAATTATTATGTATGTAAACACATCCTTACTGTATTGTTGGTTATTGAGGAAAACAATTGTAAAAGCTTCTTGAAATAAGGAAGGTATGTGATTATCAATAAACATGAATAAAAAAAATGTTAAATACATGCATAAATGGCGGTCAAACCTCCCCGGGAGTATTAAATAAAACACGAGCCTCAGCGATTTAATGATAAATAAAAATATCAATGATATTATAGTTAATAGATATGTCATACAAATATAAATCTACCGAAAAATGTGTTCCGCACAGCAGCGGCAGGACATATACATGTATATAAGTATGTATATAATACAAGTCAAAACGATAGAAATGATAAAACCAACAAGAAAAAGGAGAGTTTTGTCAGGTGACTTAGACGCACCGGCTTATTGATTAAATGAATATGGTATTGGTGTATGTTTAAAGTAAAATTAAATGGTAAATCAGGTATGTTATCAAAAATAAGCGCATCTCGCCTTAAAGTTTGGCGAGGTTTTTGTGTAATTTTATACTTACAGTATAAAAAGAAGGTAAGACGTCCTAATTAGGATGTTTTTGTGCGTCTTGAAAAATTTTGCCTTTACTAAAATATAATAATTTCATAACTTCAAACATTACTGTCGGATTATGTTCAGTCGAAGTATTAAAGGAACCAATTTATTAGTGAAATCAAATCACGAGTGACCTTACCTTAGAATGTAATGCATCAGTGAGTATTTGTGCCGTACCGGCGCACACACGAAATCGACATTTTGTATGTTTAAAGATATATTGTTACGTCGCTTAAATCAGCTGATTTCTTCACAGTATAGTATTAGGATCCTTGCGAGTGATCCTTGCGAGTGATGATAGGGAGAGGGTCCAGGTACCACGCTAAAGTTTAAGCATCTAGGTATAGATAGACAGAAGAAGTAAGAAGAAAGCTGCTAAGTTTTATTCTATGTAATGATTTAAATTAGCTCGTGTAGTATAAAAATATACGACAACACTTCTTTTATA
This sequence comes from Eurema mandarina, assembly GCA_018238005.1. Classification (NCBI taxonomy): domain Eukaryota; kingdom Metazoa; phylum Arthropoda; class Insecta; order Lepidoptera; family Pieridae; genus Eurema; species Eurema mandarina. Next base: position 8,160 of record DWAJ01006632.1, on the reverse strand, counting down.
TTTGACTAGCTGACCCGGAAGGCTTTGTACTGCTTTAATAAGCGTTTGTATGGGAATTAGAAAAGAACTGTTTTAATGATTTTCTCGGTGATGATATTTTTTACCTTTTAAACCTTACATAGACCTCCACGAACATTTCAAGACCGAGATAAGATAAATCCGTTTAGCTGTTCTCGACTTTTAGCGAGATTAATTAACAGCAATTCATTTTTATATACTTATTTAGATTTCTCCTGAACGCACGTCTAAATAATAAATATGTCAATGACTATATTTATTCATTGCATTGCATTCATTTAAATTTGAGACACACTAATTACCGAACATTGCTAATATACTTATGTTGTCGATTCGTAAAGGATTTTTTATACGTTCTTTAAGTTTTATCTTAAGTTAATCGGTTAAGTTGAATCTTAATGTAAGTGTAATATTTGTATTTATTCATTACATAATTAACCGTCTTCAACCGTTATAAATTAATAATGGAATCACGATTGTACTACGATCTCTGAGGTATTTCATACAATATAAACCCGACCCGACCCAGTTGAATTGTCAGCGACTGAGCCACAATAGATAATATTTATTGTGATGAGTTAAATATTTTGTTATAATAGTTTTGTTTCAACCTTTTTAATGATATAACATGGAACTTAAGAGTTTCTTTTTATGGTAAGCGAACTTCTTCTATGGACAATTGCTCTTTTTGCGAATGTGTTGTTAGCCTTAAAAACATAAGAATTAAGAAATAGATCTTATGCTTAGACTCATAATAACAATGACATCTCTATAGAGGTACCATTACTTGACGTGAGTTGTGTCTGGAAGGGTGGTATCACAGGTAGTAACTTACTAATGTAAATAAAGTAACTATAGAAATACGTTTAGTAATTATTAGACTATTTATTATTTAATGCAAACAATCAGACAAAAAATACTTTTTATAAACCTTTAAATAATAATTGATGTAAGCTAATGTATAGCAATAAAGTATTGAAAACTTTTTTAAGGCTTGCTTTAGCATTGACTGGAATCTAATGATCATGTCGGATGGATATGTCGATCAATCAAAGGAAAAGAAAATTAGCTGCTATAATTACTAGGTAAGGAAAAACGGCTGCAAACTCGACACCTTGAGTGTTTTTCTATTCCACTTAAACGTGTGGGCTTGTTTTAGGAAAATTGGTTTGTCTGTTTGTTTGTTTTTTGGACATCGAATAATAATACCACGCAGTAAGAGTAGACAATCTTGACACAACGCATAAGCTTCCGGATTTTATGTTTTATTCAATGCTAGCTGTTGCCCGCGACTCCGTCCGCGTGGACTTTCATATAAACTTTGACCCACCCCTTCCAACCTTATAGCCCTTTTTTCCAGTTAAATTACAGTTACAACAATTATTATTTAAAGGTTTATAAAAAAAATAGCCTATGTTTTATCTTAGGCTCCAGACCATTTGTGTACCAAATTTCATTATAATAGGTTCAGCGGTTTGGCCGTGAAAGCGTAAAATTATAAAAAGTTTCAACCCTCGCGCAACCTTTTGGGGGTTGATTAAAAAAAGTAGGCTATGTCCTTCCCAAGGCTTTCGACTATCTTTGTACCAAATTTAGTTCTAATCGGTTTAGTAGTTCTAGCGTGATGGAAAGACAGACAGACAGACAGAGTTACTTTCGCATTTATGATATTAGTATGGATTAGCAAATTTCTTGAAAGAATTAAATCAAATTTACAAAAAGGGTGCATGCTTGAATGCATCCCACAGCTACTGTTTTGAAGCAATAATAAATTGAATTTTAAAGCGATTAATTTGCCGTGATATTATTATAATTAGAGGAATTAAATTATTGTGAAAGACTTAAAAGTAAGTATCATTTATTCTTCATTATCAAGTTCCTTTTTTTTAACTTCATCTTTATAAAATACTAGCGGACCCGTGCCCTCTTCGTTGGGCATATGTTAATTATCCTTTTCGGTTTTTTATATAGCCTATGACACTCAGCAATATTGTAGCTATCTATTGGTGAAAGGATTTTTAAAATCGGTTGAGTAGATCCCGAGATTACCCCTTACAATTTAACAAACCCACAAACCTTAATTCTTTATAATATTAGTATAGATTGGTAGATTTTTATTATTAAGAATTGTTTGTTTATTTAGTTGTTCCATAAAAATAAAACAAAAATAGTCTGTCATCAATTTAACTTACCTTCCTCAGTTTATTGTAATTATTTATTTATTATATCTTATTTTAGCTATTGTAGCGATCGCTACTAATGCGCCGATTTCTGGATTGCGCTTATGATATTTATTTGAGACTAGCTGTGCTATCGACTTCGTCCGCGTAGAAAATTGACTTTAGGCAGCATTTTTGAAAATGCCTAACCCGCACAAACAAACGTTCAGCGAGTTCAACGTGATTCTTTAAATTTCCATAACTTTTTTATTTATCAACCGATTGATATGAATTAAACACTAAATGTTAAGGGAAGCTTACCACAATATATAATTGAAAACATAGATAGGATAAGCCGTTTAGGAGATTAGCGTGCACAAACAAACAGACAAACAGTCAAAAATTCTAAAAATCATTGTTTTGGGTTCTATTGCGTTAATAAAGGTCTCCTATAATATTTTTTCTCATTTATCTTCCATGTATAGACAGCGATTCGTTACGTTTTTACTTCTTACTTAAATGAAAATAACGTCCTTATATTTTTAACGACGATATCCTGGTAATTATTTCTCTAACGAAAAAAATGTTTTTAAAATAAGGCTCTATTAATTCAAAGTCCGGCTCTGGGTAATGTTTTGAAGATGTTGCGGTTTCTCGTTCGCACATACATTATGAGTAATTCTTAGAAATTATTCCGTGTTTCCCCCGGCTATTATACATTTATACAGATGACCGTTGACAATTATTAATAACTCACACGTGCATATTTATAAAAAAATATATAATAGTTTAGTATGTATATATATAAGTAATGTGTAACACACTAATACTAATAATGAATAAGATTTTAAGAATAATGTAGATAATATATCTATATAATTTATACATCATTGGGCTCAGGCCCGTTGATGTCTTTTGTGCGAGACAACATTTCCTGGTAAAAGAACGAGAAATGATTAAGATAAAAACGCTTTTTATTACCCAATAGACGTTAATAATGAGTCATGTCTTAATTAAGTTGAAATAATTACCTCATAAAATTTGTAGAGTATAGGTTAAGACATTTGTATAAATTTTATTAGTTTTAGCAACTAATGTTTTTTATTTAAGTTGAAAATATAGTTCAATTATTGGTTTTATTGAATTTTATTTTTTTCCCTTCTGTAATAAAATAAATAGAGGCGTCGTTAACAAGAAAAAAACACTTATTCTAGTATGTGAATAAAAGTCTTAGAGCCATAATTCTACTTACCCTTGTTCAGAAAATTGACTGATCATTTTTAGGTCACTGGCCGTTCTTGCCGGGTCTCTTCTTCTATTGCCCTCTGTGTTTTATTTGATATCACTCCTAACATCTTCCTGAAAAAACTGAGATAACTTAATCAAGTAGGAAGAAGAAACATCTATCTGTTTTAAATAGCAAGAAATGAGGTAGCTGAAAAGATGACAACACTGAAGCATTAGCAATTCTTAGCTCCCACTTTAAATGTTATATTTATCTTTTGATAATATTAGAAGAAATAGAAACAAAAAGCCTACTACTTGCAAGGTAATACTTGCAAAAGACCTTCTAGTACATTTTTTCTTAGTGTAAAAGAAAGAGCAAGCAGACATTTGTCTTACAATAATGTGATATATAAGAAAATATATAATAACTTTATATCGATTATTTGAGAAAACATAGGCTAGGACATGTACAAGAGTCAAAATACTAGAATGAAAGCTTGTAGCTACAGTAGCTGGCAGCTCCCACTCCAAGCAAGGATTTTTCCTATAGATTCAGAGCCTCCACTTGTAAATATGTGTCCTTTTTTAGAATAACATAAAATATAAGAAAATGCATAGTAATTAGTAAAATAATCAAGTATTTGGGAAGATATAGGCATTAAGTCAAGATACTAGACAGTAGACAGAGTGTAGCAGCCAGTCCCCACTCCAAGAAAGGTTTTATCCTACTTTGAGCCTATACTCTCTTATCGTTAACTATTATCATATGAATGAAAAATTATCAAGTATTTGGGAAGGGATAGGCATTAAGCATGCAGATATATGCAATAATGCCAAATGATAATCTGTTTTTATTAAATTTTTGTATTTTTTTTTCTTTTTTTAGGACTATTTTTATTAATTTCATTTGTATAGGTCAGGTAAATGGGGAATGGCTTTCTCTCCCTTCTCCCTACTCCCAAATAACATCTCAGGGAGCGGGCGGCATCTGAAAACCAGCGCTATCCTGAGAGTTCGCTCTCAGCATAGCATTAGCTGAGATGTCGCCTTTTGCTACGTTTCTGTTTGTATGTATTAATTTTATAATGTTTTTAATTTGTATTTCAGTAGCAATAAACACTTTTTTATTTATTTATTTAAGTCAAGACACTGGGCAGTAGACAGAGTGTAGCAGCCAGTCCCCACTCCAAGCGAGGTTTTATCCGACCGAGCGCGGGCCGGCCGCCAGTCGCCGACCCGCCGCCGCGCGGTTCCACGGTTTAGTAGACGAGTGCGTGCTAGTGACTGACATGTATGTGCTAGTTTAGTGAGGTGCGTGCTGTGCCCGTGTTCGCTTCCGGACTCACGTGAACTTTAAATGTAAGGGTATACCTCATATATTTATTCTTCATTACATATAAGAAATATACACACGTTTATTTATTTATTATTTGGTCTTGTATTTAATACAATTATATCTAGCTTTAATGTGATGATAACATTTTAAAAAAATCTGTTGTACAACGATCCTAAAGCACTTAAAAACTTCAAACGTAATATTATTCTTCATTACATATAAAAATGGTACAAACTGCTGTAATTGCGAATAACAAAAATTACGTACAAGTAAATGGCTGCTTTATCTTATAAGTAATTTCTATAAGGCAAGTTAGAATTACAAAAACTAATCGATAATGATTGCCAGAACAAATGAATTATTCTCTTTGTACATACGTAAGAACTGTAAATCAGCTGTAATTTTGGAAAAAAAAAATTAACTCTAGTGTTTTATAATTTTACGAATGTATAATATTAAGTAATCATTTTGTGTTACGTGTGCAGTTGATATGAAGAGTGTCATATTGTAGTCATAGTAAACTCAATAATAATTAATTTGATAAACTTTATAACTCTACCTAGAGTTTAATAAATTTAATATTCACCTAAAATCAAATTATCATTATCATATTTAAATAACACTTAAAAATATTCGCAATTCCTTTAAATATATTTAAAATTATAATACTACATAGTAAAGTAAATGCCTCAGACTCTACCATTCACTAACTACATATAAATTACAATTTAAAATCGATTTGCAAGAAAATATAACATAATATATTACAACAAACGTTAAACGGATACGCCTTATTATGCAACGATTGTGCAAGTACAGAATTTGAAACTGAAAGTGTTTACGAAAGCCAAAGCCTTCGCCAGATGCTAATGGCCCGATTTTATTAGACCATTTAAGCCATGACTTTTGGCTCACGTGTTTTTAAATTGACGCTGTTATGACGTCACTTTGTCACGGGAAAATAAAGTGTATGAGACAGATGAAAAGAGTTTAAAATTTCAAAAGTAAAAGGTTTACCGTATTGTGTAATTAAACAATTAAATTACTACGAGATGTTTAAAAAATAAACATAAGAACTATTGTATAAAGGTAACAGTATTTTTAATAGTATTCTTTTTTTCGCTATACTATAAAATTAGCTGCGTCCCATGGTTTTATTCGCGTATGTATTATACATATAAACCTAACTCTTGAATAACTCTACCTGATAAAAAAAACTGCATGAAAATCGGTTGTGTGATTTTAAATAGGGAAAGACAATAGCGAATTTGTTTTATACTAATAAGACGCTTTAATAGATACCAAATAATTTGTGACTAGAACATATTAAATGTTATAAGACTTCAATCCCCTGAAGCAATGTAGGAAACAGTTTTATTACTTACAAAAAAATACAATATATTAATCTACGTAAGCATCTATTTTTTTTTAGATCTTATATTTACTGCAACTTTACCAAGCTTGAATGTGATGATAATGTTTAAAAAAAACCGATTCATAAAAATACTAAGAACACTTATAAATGCTGAGATTTATACCTTTTATTGCCTCACTAAATTCTTAGAGACATATAGTTAAAGATATATATCATTATAGAAACTTAACTATAACCTTATCATTATGATTATATGTAGCTATATAAAGATACTATAATAATTAAAGTAAGCCCATGACTTTTAAAACCTATTTTTATTTCCGTTTAAACCGTGACCCAGATATAGTTTTAAATGTTACGTAAATTTATTATAATTTTAATTTTAATGTAGAGCGCATCATCGAATATACACAAATTATGACTTTATCTAAAATCATTAAATATAGACGTACAGTATACACTCCCTTTAAAAAAATTAAATCAACTTAATGTCTTGTTCGTTACGTATGTAATCACAATTTTAATAAAAAATAGTCTAATCATTGTGTTACAAAATTTAACTAAATTGTGATTTTTGGTATAGGTTTTTATTTGTATATTTCGAATCTACTAACAAAGCTATCTCACAAAACAAAATACACGATATATTCTGAGTAAAGTGTATTTTTATCCCTTTCAGTCTACATGTTAGACAACGAAATAGAATGTATTGGTCTAACACAAAGTATTATTACTGTCATTTTAAAACATAATAATAATTGAACATCCAACATCCTATTATAAAACAACACTCAACTTATTATTCTATAAAATAAATTAATATTCCAAAAAAGACAATAGCCAAAGACTTCTAAAATATCTCGTCAATATCTCAATCGTGACACATCGTATAATTTATATCTTTACACCACACTAAAAAATATTGGCTCAAGTATTTCTTATTTGCGAACGGTTCACAAAAACTTGTCGTATGTACACTGGTCAGACCAGTCGACACCTTTGAACTATAGACGTAAGTCTATGATAATCTTTGAATTAGAGATTGTAGAAAACGTTTTTCTATACATACTTTTGTACTTAAACTAACTTAGAAGAAATTAAGCTAACGCTTGATATTCAGTTAGTGTATTTTTCACTTAACTTATCTTTTTTTAACACCTTTCGAGGGATGTTATCTACCCATAATACAGATTCCATCCAAAAATGATAGAGTAATCTGGAGGTCAATAGCACGTATAAAATTGACAGACATTGTTCCATTCTCGTCCTTATAAAAGTAGGCAGTAAAAAGACTATTAATAAACTGATTTAATAGAATAAACTATTTCTTTAATACAATATAATTACTAAAAAGAAGTAATATAAGATAAAGGGGAATGTTGAGAAATGTTTAAACGAGATATTTAATCGTAGTCAGAAAATATTAGATAGAGATTCACGTATACGAATTCTGAAGACACTGTTTAAAGTTATCAATTAATTTATATGGATGGTCTAAAGCCTTCGTTTCATATATTTTGTTACAAAGGAATTATTTACTTAAATGAGTAGACAAACGTAAATATAATTGTATGCAAATTCAAGTATAATTCACTGTTTTTATCAATATTTTAATTTAAAATTATTGTGATTTAAATAATGAGTTTACTGACATAATATTTGTTTTGAAAATAAACTTTAATTATACTATAAAATTAAAAGGTCACTTAAAATCATTAGTAAGGTTTCTTGCTGTTTATAATATTACTATTGTCATGTAAAAATAATAACTTAGTCATACTATTATATCAAAATTATAGTTAAAGATTTTTAAATATGCATTAAAAATATGTTTACACAGAAAATCCAGATACCACTAAATATATAGAACTATAAAAATATTTCATAATAAAGAATTATATATAAATAAAATTACAGATTCAATTATTATACAAACAACGATGAACATTAAACTGGCTAAATAAAAAAAAAATATAAATAACGACCAAAGACAAAGGAAACAATAGTATAAACAGAATACCATAATAATTCAAAAAAAGAAAAAA
>DWAJ01006631.1:0-10181 GCA_018238005.1 Eurema mandarina | reverse complement strand
TTAAGGACAGTTCAGTGAATATTTATCTGTATCACTTAAGATGTCTTGGGTAGCTAATTTTAATAAAACTTGGTTCTTATTTCTTTTTTACTATATTATATGTATTTTACTTGATAATGAATAATGAAGCCTATGACTCTTACAAATAATGTTATTAGGTAATAATTATTTTTGTCACAATCAGTTCAATATATTACTCATTTAAAATGATACAAACTCGCAAATTTACCACTTCATACTAATGAGAAAAATAGTAAATTAGTTAATGTTTTATCTAAATAAGAATCATTAAAAATTCAAACGAAAATTAAATTTCCAATTCATAAATGTCGAAATAAGTAATGTATGCTGAAAAGTCTTGGATTTTCACTTTGGCTAACCGGAGTCTTTTTGCCTCCGTAAGACCATCTTCACACTTAATTTTAAAATTTCGCATAATCATATTTTATTTATATTTAAGCTTTAGTAACTTAAATAATGTTGAAGTACTTTTTCATGTTGAAGGCGCATCTTAAAGCGATGACATAATTTTTCAGTGTTTTCTAATAATTGTTAAATCTGTTTAATATAGGTCATGTAAGCGACATAAAACAGACGGTTTTCTAACAACACTATTAAGTGGAGAACGGCTAGACCAAATTTAATGATTCTTGGGTTCGTTGGATTTATCCCCGTCCCGAATAGCAGAATCCATCTTAAAAAAAATAAAAAAGTATTTACGTATAACCTTAGGTAAAGTTTAAATTTAATATGAAAGTCCACGTGGACGGAGTCGCGTGAAACAGCTAGTATTAATATATAAATAACACACCCGGAAAGATTAATTTAGCCATACCTGATATAAGTTATACAATAAACAGCTTATCACAAAGCTCTAATAACTTTGAACACTACAAACTTTCACTTTTTAAAAATTCACAATAACCAAAAGTTTCTGCAACTATTAATATCTATACACATTGAAATATAATAACCTCGTAGTAAAGCGAAGTTGTATAGGAGTATTATCGGAATGTCGACATAAAGTTAGGGCGGGCGCGCGAAAGCCCTACTGCTCGGTAGGGCGGCGTGAAGCCTACTGACTACTCAGTACTCACTCTACTGAGTGAACTGACATGCTATGCTCAGTCGATCTTAACATAGATTCGAGAGAGTTTCCTTAAGAATAAAGATGACAGGATTATATCATATGGAAATCTTATGCAATAATAACTCTAGTTATTTGACCTATTTACTTCCACGCGTCTATAAGTTAGTAAAGGGTAACATAAAAATAATGATTTTGAAAAAAATAAAAAGTTTAAGCTCTCTAAGTAACTAAATCTAAACATACTATTATCTTAAATAATGATTTATTTGGTTTATTCACAGCTTTATTTTAGTTTATTGTAAGTCACTAAGGTTATTATAAAAAATAACAAGACAAGCCGATGAAATTATTTTTTTGAAATTAGCCTTAAACCGCTGACAGTTCAATATATTGATTAAAAAAACGTAACGAGTCGCTGTCTGTACATGGAAGATATATGAGAAAAAATATTATAAGAGACCTTTATTAACGCAATAGAATCCAAAACAATGATTTTTGGAATTTTTGTCTGTTTGCCTGTTTGTCTGTTTGTTTGTGCACGCTAATCTCAGAAACGGATTATCCTATCTAGATGGGGTTTTCAATGATATATTGTGGTAAGCTCCACTTAACATTTAGTGTTTAATTCATGTCAATCGGTTGATAAATAAAAAAGTTATGGCAATTTAAGGAATCACGTTGAACTTGCTGAACGTTTGTTGGCGCGGGTTAGACATTATAAAAAATGCTGCCCAAAGTCACTTTTCTACGCGGGCGAAGTCACTGGCACAGCTAGAATAAAATATGTCTAAGCATAAATTGTATGTATGTATAAGTGCTATTGAATCGTCAATCATGTGTGTAGTGAGCGAAATCGTGTCGCGTGTGTCAGCGATCCGCATGCGACGTGGACACGTGATCGACACGACACGACGACGACCGCGACGTGGGAGACGACAGGTGACGATCAATGTGCATAATAATTAACATATTATATTGAACATTTTTCATTTAATTGTACGAAATTTCTAGCTTTTAAACTAAATGAATAATATGATGCTTCCAAAAAAACTTTATATAATATCGAGTAACGATTTTGACGTACGGTTGAGTTCGTTAAGTCATTTCTCTCCTTTTTCGACGCTTATTTTGACACAGTGGCATTTAATCCAATCTTAGCAGCGTTTGTCTTATGGATATTACATATACATACATTCTTTTGTATATTCATACTTAAAATACATAACAACACCCTGAAAACAGTAACAGTAAAAACAAATTTATTTACCAGTGTGGGAATCCAACCCTCACAATCACTTCACCAATTAGTGGTCCAAATTTTTAGAAATGTACTTACACTTAGAAAAAAATACGCTTTCAATGAATTTTGAATGTATTGTAACTACTGTTACAAACGAACCTATTTTAATTAATTAATTATTAGTCTAAGTTAGATATAACATTACACTAACTAACCAACTCTCCACAGAAATGGGGTTTTAAGGTTCAAATTCCGAAAGCCTTCTAGAAATTGAACAGACGTGCAAATGCGAGCTATTTGAATAATTCGGCCATACGTTAGGCAGGAGTGGGGACGGGACACTATATCGTCTCGTGGTTCTGATAAGCTTCTGGAACCTTCTATTCACATGCTAAATACAACACAGCTTATTTAACTAAGCGTTAAATTCTTCAGGTAATGAAAAGTAATTTTACCCTTCCGTTTATCCTCCTGTTTACTGACTTAATAAAATACAATTAAATTTAATTGTAACAAGATATAATATAAATCATTACATAGTATAGAACTCTCCTATCTTCTATCTCTTCCTATGTAGGCTTCATCTTTGCGATTTTTACTCGATTTTTTTATCAGATAGTGAGGAAGGTTTATGTATAATACATGCCTAATATATTAGTGCGAAGCCGGGGTGGGTCGCTAGTAATATATAATTATAAAAAGATTCGTTCAGCTTACTTTTGATACACTAAGGTGATTAAAGGCTTAAATGTGTCTTATTAATTTAATTGTAATAAGCCAATCAATATCAATGTTATTTCATACTAAATTATCAAGGAACTGTCTTTAAAATAACCATATTTCAACATTCAAAATAGACTATTTTGCTGAAAGATATCTAAAAATCTCTAGATTCAAACTAAGCTAATACAAATTTACAGACCTTATAAGATTATAGACTATAGACAAATATAGTTATTAAACGGGTTTATTCATTACGTAGGTACATATAAAGACCGAGTAATCGTTCCAGATATCAAAAGCTCCAAACAAAAGGCCCGTCCGCGTGGAAGCTCTCGAGAGCTTACATTGATTCTGGTATTGTCAGTGGGCTGTAATTCGAGCTCTTGTAGACGCAGCTAAGCAATAAATTGTGCTCCCTTGTTTACTGAATCTGGTGACACTCAAACTAGATGGGCACTACCCTTTAGAGCATACGATATGTCGTCGCCTTTTTATAATAATATCACGTGGCTTGTAAAGATTAAAACTGATTTATAGAAGGAGAAAGGTGACTAATCTCTAAACAAGAAATATGAATTTAATAATTTGTTACATAGAAATCATTACAATTTCACAACCTCAAACATAAAAAAGTTTAATTAATTAGAACCTATGATTAATTAACGCTATTATAAACAAAATCCTAAACTCTTAAATAGATTATACATTCCTTAGAATTAATTAATATATTTACAGCAATTAAATCTTCAATCAAATAAGGTTTTATGTTAAAAGAAACATGAAATATACCTTTGTCGTAAACACATCATTAACTAGCAATGTGTGCGGCTGCTATCAATACGATCTGTCGTTTAAGTCTCGATAAATTAGCATTTAAAATTGCACCGAGCCACCGCGCTTCGGCCACTTGCACGGTTAATAGTCGTGAACTACCTGTTACTGTAAGTGAGATCGCGGATCCGATACGATGACGACCGTTATCGGAACCAATCGTGAACGTGATTCAAACGCAAACGATTTACTTACTCCATATACTGTCGACTAGGTGTTTTAGACCTTACGACGTTGTTATAAAGGTTAATTTAGCAAATGTTATGGAGTTTTAAAGTGGTATAATGTGGGGTAGTTTGAGAGCTTTTCACGAAGATTTCGGTGGCCGTTTACTGAAAGCTTTTATTTAAATTTATTGTGAATTCAATCTGTTATTGGATAATAATAAAAGGGTCTGAAGTGGAATGTTCATATTGTAGCTGGGCTGAGCTGAATTTAAATATAGATTAAAATAACATTCTTAATTCATTAGACGATATCAACGAAATAAAGTGGTCAGATATTAAAAAATATTATTGGAATTCTTATATATTGTTTCATTAAATTATTAGTCAGTTATTATATTTCGATTATTGCTATTATTTTTTTTAAGTTGGTTTAAAGATACCTAAGTACAATGTCAAAAATATCACTTTTAATAATAAACACACGCGCGTAAACGCACGCACACACGCTTATCTCTAATACATACTTATATTAACACAACTCTTTAATATAAGTTAGACGAAAGCTGTTTAAAGATTCACATTTCTGTCCATATAAAACCATAAAGCTTCTAGTGATGTTGTCACAAGTTAGAACTGAACTTTCAGGCTTTACTGGTTAAAAGCTAGCCACATAAATATCGATACTTTCTCCATTCAATTCAACATAAGGAAATGATAAATATTGCGTCGCGTCATTTGTACGAAGAAACCGCTTTTTGCCAACAACTCCCTATCTGAGAGTTCATTATAGTTAATTTATTTATGACTCATAACTCTTTAGTTGGGGTTTAAGAGCGCGCTTAAATCGCTTATCTATTGATGTAAGAACAGTGTGCAATTGGTTTTATGGTACGTCATGGCTAAGTTTAGTTTGTGATGCATTATTTTCTTTTCCATACAATCTTTATGACAGTGGTAGTTTGCCATCGTAATTTTCAAAGAAGGTAAAGCCACATCGATTTGGCTTGCTACCATCGGGGTAACACCTTATCAGGGATCGGTGGCTTCAAGGAATAACATCCCACGAGGCAGTGGACGTTAATACTTCCATCACACTCCTTTATCAGACCCTAATTATTATTCTTTATTCTCTATTTCTAATCTTATTTAAAGATGATAACGTATTCACCAGACCTGTATTCTAGCAAATAATGAGTGTAGATTATTGATGTATCCAAACCTTGAAGAATTTTCACGTAATGCACAAAAAACGAGGTCTTCTCTTACGTAATACTTTATGTAAATCTCCAATCGAAGTTATCCCGAAAGCTATTATCGCAAGCTGCTCAATTTCCTAATTCCCATTCACTTGTCGCTACAGGCTTTGATTAAACCATTATCAGTTGGACGTGAACACCCCCTCCCACACCCCACCTCCTTCCCCTCACCCCCGCTAATACTACATTTGAATAAGAAACCTATAAACGGAGCTGAGGATTTACCTTAAATGAAGGGGATGACTCGGGAGTTCAATAGACAATTTTCAAAGCTGTTTCGCTGTCAGTTTAAAATATTATCGGATTTCGTAACAAGAGGAGGAATAGCAGTTCTTTGAAGATGTGGAAATTTTATTGGGACGTATTTGTATAGTAGCAATCTTAATAGATATTACGAGAGAAATAGTGGAGTGGGTGTGTGAGCTACATCAAGGTAATGGGATATTATGGTAAACCCACCTGGACCACGGCTGGTCGCGTACCAACTATATTATAAATCAACGCCTTCTCACAAAAATTTATATTTTACCCAGAACTACGCAGAATTCTATTTCCTTTGGGAATTTTCTTCCTACATCTCTTTCTCCTAAAGAAGTTCTTAAAACAATTAAAAGTAGGCAGACGCACAAACCCTAGACTTCCAACACCTGGTAAGATCACATTGAAATATCTGCAATACACTAAATAAAACGGTTAAATGTCAGATCTCCCAAAAAAAAAAGGAAAAAAAAATTGAAGCGATAGGTATACATTTCTCACCGTTAAAAACGCCTTACTTGCAAGAAGCTTTCGTAGCCTCTGGCTGTCTCGTAATTAAAACAACTAGTGAGGAATAATGAATAACATAACATGGGAATAATAAACATATCGATTTGAACGCATCTCGCTATAAAGCTCGCAGCGGGTCGCGGGTTCGGTCCCGTTCATGTCCAGGAGCTATTAATTATGGCCTCCCCATTAGCTCTCTCGTTAGCTACATTGGAAATGGAAATACTATTTTTTACGACCGTTGTTACTTGTGATTGGAAAAGGTGTGATTTGTTTTTACGATGTAGCATCTTGTTGGTTTGTTTTATTGGCAAAATACTTGCAAGATATCTACTCTTGTCTCTTAGACTAGAAATCATTAAAATAGGACAGAAAGACTGAGAAGTGTAGATTAAAATCTTACTCTTTTGCTGAAGCTACAGCTTAGAAGCTGAAAGCTGATTTGTATATTTTTAAACGCCCTTAATACAAAAAACAGCTATTACCTATAGGTATATTCGTAGGTATGATTTAGAATTTAAAAAAAAACTTTTAAAGATCGCGGTAAAGTTAAAGGTGTGCTTTCCAAAACAATGTATCTAAATTATATTACCACAAAAATAAAAAAAAGTATTTTCCACAGAAACTAGCCACATTCTTCCACACGATACATCATAGCTGCCGTTATCAGGAACTGCCGGCCATTACGGATTAAAAAAACACTTCGCAAACCTACATACATATAAATACACCTTTATATCCCGCTGCATTTACAAACGACGTAACCGCCATAGCTACAGCAAGGGAATTTGCTTTCGACGTTCATGAAGACGCAAGACCTTAAGGACTATTTTTGTGTCAAGCTTTAAAAGGGTAAGATTAATTTGACAACGGTCAGTGAATTAGTAATCACAGAAGTGGACTCGCGGGACACTCAGTATTGTTGATGGTGGTAGCCCAAATTAATTTTATGAGCTTATGAATTTTATTACATTTAGGAATAGGTCGCGTCATTTATGTTTAGCGCTAGACGAGAATAGCTGCGCATCGGAAGAATCGCGCTCGTAATTGACGCATTGGTGCGAGAAAGACAACACGACTGGGAAAACCAATCAACGCGACCGCGCCGCGCCGCTACCTCGATACCTTATTTTTGACTTCTGCGCAGGTTTCGTTCAGCGCTAAAGATTCGTGACGCGACCTATACGTGGACTGAAGTATCTGTGGTAATCTGAGAGAATGCTCGTGTTTTATAGGACGTAATTTTTTTATAGTTCCGTGATAGGGAAAGTGTTTGAATACATTGGGTGTGAAATCGGGTTTTAAGTGATTGTCTTTATATTTATTTTTATTTCTAATATGTTTTGAATGTCAAAGCAATAGTCTGACTATTTATTGAAATAAATGTTTATAAAACATTGTTTTTTATCCAGTCTTGAAGAAAAGTGCAATATTATAAGAATATCATCATTGAAGTTAAAACCATTTTCTATATAGACTTCTTCAAAATTAAATTATATTCTGTACCTAAATGGGGATAACATATCTGTTACAATATTACGAATACTTTCTGGTTTAACGCTATTTTTAAATATACTCTTTTTTAAATCTACTTTGAAAGTAAGAGAGGCCAAAAATTTATATATGTAAATACTACAGATGGAATAGTTAAATTAATAGACAAGATTAAATCTAAATAGCTATGATTAAGCGGCGTACACGCACTTACGTTTGCAAATATTTGTGCCTACATGATGTCATTCTACATTGACACCTGCTATCGCATTCACCTGGAATTTTGTATGTAACCTTTATTATATTATATTATGTTGGTAGGTGGGAAGATCGATATCATTGTTAATACTACAGATTATTAAGTTTGACGATAGTATGTTTTATTATACATCGCTTTTATATTGATTCAAACTGTCTGCAGACTAAAGTCTGATTTAAAAAGTCTCATTATTTATTATTAACGGCAATTTGCTGCAAAAGGATTATAACATCCAGCCAACCAAATCAGCCTGACGCAAAATATTTCTGTCTATTCTTTAGATTTATGCTTTCATATAATCGTAAATCTAACAGTACAATTAGAAAGTACT
Source organism: Eurema mandarina (assembly GCA_018238005.1). NCBI lineage: Eukaryota > Metazoa > Arthropoda > Insecta > Lepidoptera > Pieridae > Eurema > Eurema mandarina. The sequence goes on along the minus strand of DWAJ01006631.1, from coordinate 2,022 downwards.
CATTATACACATGTAAATTCCTTATCAGTAGTGAATGACAAGCCTCCTACAAGCAATTTGTCTTTTCCTCTACGTTAACAAGAAAGAAAATAACTATAACAAGGTATAAGTTAAAAAATTTAAAACCTTTTAAAAACAAGTTTTACAAACAACCAAAGAGACCCTGGACAGGAGTACTCGTCAAGACGAATCAAACGAGCTCAAGCACGATAGGTTTGTGTCGTTAAATTACAGAGATCTTATGGCTTCATTCAGGCTCCATCATCAGATCAGCTCCATGTGATAATAATTTTGCATTGTCATACGATTTACGCATGCATGCAAAATTTCAACTCAATCGGTAACCGGGAAGTGGGTCAAATTTTACTTGCAAAATTTGATTACAAGTAAACAAACAGACCCCGGACAGTAAATAAAAGTTTGTAAAAAAATATGCTAATGATACTCGTACGAAATTTTACATAACCAAAGAAAATATTTATCAATAATTGCCATGAATGTTTTTATTTATAATCTACCAGACCATAATAAATGCAAAACAAACACGCAAAAAGAATCGATTACCAAAGCAAGTGCTGTAAAGCTATGAGTCGGAATGATAATAATTTCAACCGCAGCGGGAGCTACAATCAATCTTAGTATTAACGACAGCAATTACAGATGCTGACTGCACTGACATTGCAAATGATGCAAGGAATTCTGTCTTCGCAGGAAATGACGTCACTGCGTCTGTAAATTATCAGTATCGTTAGAGTACTGAAAATCAGTGCTGTAGTATAGCAGTATCAAGTACTGCGGTTCAGCAAATGCTGAACAAAAAATTTTATGATTACCTTTTTAGAATTATAAAAATATGCTTATATAATGACTTGTAACAAGAAGTGTAGTGTTATATTGTCTATTAAATTAATCTGTTCGCAACATAGTTTAAATAGAATGCATTAATTGTAAGGCCTTTTTTTCTTTTTCTATTTATTGATTCATTCATATAAGCTTAATTCAAAAGCTATATATTTTTATTCTGATACGGAGACCTTTTTTAAGTTTAGTTAACAATCCTTTTTTCATATAGACTACGACACATGTGGCTTTCTATTGGCGAAAGAATTTTTAAAATCGGTTCAGTAGATATGAAAGTTACCACATACAATTTAACACACAAACTTTACTTCTTTAAAATATTAATATAGATTAACGATCTAACAACGTATATTAAGAGAGATTTAACTTATAATGACTTGAATTTATCAGTCTTATCTGTACTTAACAAATCGATGCCATTAGATTGTATAGGAAAAATTTTTAAATTTTATAAAATACTAGCTGTTGCCCGCGACGCTCCGTCCGCGTCGATTTTCATATAAACTTTTAACCCCCCCCCCTTCCCCTTATAACCCTTTTTCCAGTTAAAAAGAAGCCTATGTTACTCTCCGTCTTTTCAACTAACTGTATGCCAAAAATCAGGTTGATTGATTGCTTAGCTACGACGTGAAGGAAGGACAAACAAACAAACACACTTTCACATTTATAATATTAGTATGGATCACATACCAGCGTATGAGCTATTAATGAAATGGTAACTATACAGCACTTGTACACATAAATTAATTACAGTAATGTCGTCGACATCACACACTCGATTTAATTATTCCTTTAATGGCCTTTGATCACGCTAAGAAAGTCCACCGTGCTTATAATGACCCGTGATGAAGTGTCTCAAAACAAATATGCTACTGTTGTGTTTTAACAATTCAAGTTTTAACTTGAATTATTTATTATGAGGTAATGTTTTCGTTAAACTCTTATATACTGTAGAAATTGAACATATTATGTAATATTAAGATATGCATGTGTTAGAGTTAGTTATAATTTATGACAAATTAAGCTGATTATTTAGAAAGCTATTAGCATTATATTGAAGTTTATACCAATAGAAATACTTTTAGTTAAACGAACATGATTCATTATTAGGAGGTAGAATTAAAATAATCAAACTCAAAGCCAAATATATGTTTATTTAAC
>DWAJ01006630.1:0-10185 GCA_018238005.1 Eurema mandarina | reverse complement strand
TCGGCAAACGCTTAACGGCGTTGTTAATGCCGTTGTCCGTTTATTCCGTTGAGAGGTGGCCACACCTACGGTAAACGTCCTTTAACGCGTTAATTATCGCGTTGACTCGTTAGTGTGGCCCCGACATTACAACATCTTTAATGTTCTTGAATAATCTAGAACTAGCCGTCCCTATTTTAGAAAGAGAAAGAAGATTGCATATAATAAACGAATACGTTCACACCTACATAGTAGATACTAGATACATATTTAATACTTTGCTGTTTCAAGAACTTGGATTATAAAAATATTTATTTTAAGTTGAAAAAGAAAACTGTTTTGTTTCTGTAATTGACGGAATTTACATTTATTTTCATTTCATGTAATGAAAGCTTAAGCAACAAAATTACACTACGCTTAGAATTTCCTAGTAAAAAGTATGTCACAGTAACTTTCTTAATGAGTACATCTTAATGAGCGATGCAATTAAATACGAGTAAACAACTTAAGATTACAGATACATAGAATAATAACGCCTAGAACTGCAATATGAGCACGCAGAGTGAAGCCATTTCAACGTAGACAATTTTGTCTACTTACATAGATCGTCGCCCAAGTGCATCGCATCAAAATTCGTACGTTTTTCGTTGATTTCAATTATTCCACATTTATAAGGTAAATTTAACATTTTTAGTCTATATTACATTATTTATCAAACTTTACCGCCAAAACAAAAAGCCGTGGCCTAAAAATATACGCACCACAGATAAAGCGCAAATCGGCCATAGATTATAAACGAATAACGATATATCGTTGTGTGGCGCATTTCTAAACTAGCAAAGCTTAAAATATTTATGGTGTACTGAACGCATGGTGGTCGTGTTTGTTTACTTAACGAGAACGCTGTTGATTATAACAACAATTGCTGGCAGAAATAACCCGGTGTATTTACAATGCGATTATGCACTATGGTTATCGCTAGTTATGGCATGTTCATGTTCTTTTAGTTAGTTTAATGTTTTAAGAACTCTTTTGAACAAAGAAATATGTTTTTAAGTTTTCTTTTGCTTGTTTAATGAGACTGTTTTTAATATCGTGTAGAACGACCGAAACTGCTTGGGTATTTATAAACATTGATAAAAATGGCCACTTACTAATTTCTAATCGAACAAAATCTAAAAACAAATCCTGAAAATCAGTTAAGTAGATTCAGGGTATACTATCTTACAAACCTATTCTCTTTATCATATTATTTTACTTTATTAGTTTAATTAAGATTGATTGCCCTACCTTAGGGTTTCCTCCCCGAAAAACTTTACTTAAAAACTCAATGTTACTATTATGTATAATATTATAAACGCTTATAAAAATATAGTGGACATGTCTTTAAATTAAGTGTTTTATAGCATTAAAGTTCAAGGCACATGGTTAACGATACTATTGGCTGTGGACCATAAAAGGCTGCAATTTTGACCTTAACCATTCTTGAAATTGTCAATAACAATTTAATTTATGATTATTACATATTAAGTGCGGTGATATAATATAAAAGTAGGTAAATTAAAAATCGATTTGAGTTTATGGTAAATGCATATACAGTACTTAAGATATGCATGTATTCTGGCAAGCCACCTGATGTATAGTAGACATCGATGCAACACTCAAACCACAAGAGTTTTGAGTGTATTGCCAGCCTTAAACGATCGCGATGATATTTGCTTAACGGACAAACTAACATTTTGAAAACGTAAATAAATATTTCATTAATTAAGTTATCTTCATCTTAGCTTGGTTTAGGTTTATACCCGTCAATAAATCGGCAAACAATTAAAACGAACTGAACAAAGCGCTTGTTAATACCCTGTAACATGACGTAGCAGAGCGAGTTCCCGCCAAAAAAACTTTAATGACAGATGTCACCGCGGAACCACAGAATAATTATGATTTCCTGTACACACCGCGAGATGCATAAATTGAATGTGACTTTAATTCTGAACGGAGAACATCGGCGAAGGCATGTTCGTTTATAAATACAAATTGGGATATTTATATTCATGAACTTGTCCGAAACTTAAGAATTCAGGGTGGGCTGGTGCCACATTTTAGGAAGAGATAAATTTTAAATCGTATTTTGAAAATTTACTGTTCAGTATAATTTAAGTAGATAAAAATATATAAAAATTGTCCCTATTACTTAATATATACAATTTTAATAATACAATACAATTTTAATAATACTAGAATCACATGTGTGCTATATTCTTATAAAATCAAAAATAGATTAAAAATAAACAACATAGACAATATAAAGGATGATCACGGATAACACATTTCTAAGTGATACGTTGGACAATGGTTCCCACGCGCAAGGTCACTGTGCAAACAGATATTAGATAACTGACCACTTCCGAAACATTGAAATAGCGATTAAGATGATTATGATGACGACTATTGTTCGATGAGTTGGCATTTTTTGATTCATGGTCGACCTTGGTTAATAAATGACCCAGTGATAGAGCAGTGAGTACTATATAGGTAAATAGGATCATAACCACCTGTGACGTTGTAAAATTAAATATAATATTCTAATACCACTGGGTTTTATATAGATATACTTGCATTGTCATGATTTTATAAAACAATTATAAACCACCAGTTTGGAAAGCAGATTCTAAAGAGAACCGCAAATAAATCTGGTAGCCACTATTTTTAATTAAAAACGTAGAAAACTGCAAATCAATGTTGGTTTATATTAACATTAAAATAAATAACTGAATTAATAAGAGCATTTTATTCACCATTATTAATACTAGGCATTAAAACTTGCTTTTTCATATCTCAGCCTTCAATTCAAGTCTTAGCAAAATTGCATAATTTCAAGTGAACGACTTTCAAGAACATTTAAAAATATTCAGCTCTCTAAAAGAATGGTGGTCATTAAAATATGTATATTACTTGAAGCGTTAGCTATTTGCCGTTCTATTTATTTTTAAATATTTCATAATTTGCATGCATTAAATTTATTTTAGAACGAAAATTGAATTATGTAAGTCGAGGTAAAGTTTAATGCAATATTCTAAAATATAGGTTAGGTCGGTTGTCTGAAACGTCAGATTTAAAATGCAGACTATAAATGCGATTGATACTGCGCGACTTCTGTCAGTGTTGCTATCAATCAACTTTTCAATGGAGCGATTAAATCAAGCCGAACGCTATAAATTAGTTGACTTTAGCGCCTACAATCGTTCTATAATAAATAAATACGTTTCAATAATAAATATATTTAAGTGATTAATTATATAGTTTTAGAACCTGTGATTTACGAGAATACGCTTCTTTTCAACTGTTATTATTATTTCTTACTAATACATATTAGTTAGACTCACATACGATTTCATATGCAATTATAAATTTAATCGTGTGACATGTCATATAGTAGGCACCTACCACAGAATTCTGTATTCTTTTTTGTACTAAATTATTAATTAATAATTATTATTCTGGTCAGAGAGTCGTTAAATATACATTTAATAGCTTCAAATGCTAGTTTATTTTGAATTTTATTAGATACGTCAACGTTCGATCGTATTTGAAATAAATTAATAAATAAATTATAATTTGACGCTTTTTTAGGGTTCTGTACCTAAACATATCACTTTATTGTTTGTCTGTTAACAACTGTTTATTTTTTAACCATATTTATAATATATATGCAAATCTTGATATCGAACCTCGATGCTTTGGAAAAAATGTTCTTTTCCGTTGAGCACAAAACACTATTGTTAATCCTTAATGAATGAATAATAATAATAATTCAGTTAAATTATTATTTGTAATCTAATAACTCTGATTACGTACATTTCTTTAGCCATATATGAACGCATAAGAAAGTAGTTTATTTACAATTTATATAATTCGCAAAGATAACAAAAACAGGCGTAGGAGTGTTACCATTTCTTTAATTAAGCCACAAGATTTAAATTAGAACTGATCAGTATAATTGCATACATATATGAATTTTTAATGACCAGTTATTTATCGTTACTTTATGTAACACCAATTACGTGCTAAAACGTAATATTAGTGGAATATTTTATTAAGCTAAGTAAACTAGAGGTTTACTCAATGCATACATACGCGTATTGATGCTCTTGTTTATTTTTAGTAAAACTATTGGAATAAAAAATTAACATCAAATTATAAAAACTCATAAACTTTTGTTTTTATGTACTTCGGGACTTTATTTTTAAACATAATAACTAATTTCCTTGTTACGAAGCGAAACCTCGGGGCGCGTAAAATTGTTTTCATAGATATTTAATATTACTTAGGTACTTATTTCCTGAACATATTTTAAACGTTGGTTAACTAACCCATTATGATAGTTTTTTTTAATATAAAACAACAGACAAACGTTTTGTTACGTTATTTATAAACCGGAGCCATATTTCCGGGGTCGAAGGACTAGGACGTAATAAGCACCGAGGAGGTTATTAATTTGGCCAAGTTTTTGCTCGTCAGCTACCAGGCGGGCAGCGTATAACTTATAAGGCGCATTGGTCTTGCGAGGACGCCCAACCGGTTTGTATGCAATTACACCGCTTTTGTTTAAACTCTATGTAATAATTAATCAATTTTATCGACAATCGTTTGACCTTTGTTCCACGTGACCTTTTTCGTACGAATTATATAATTCACTTTACTATCTCAGCTGAAATCTCAAACGAGATTTTAATTAATCGATTGCAATGCATTCCGATGGATGCTGAGGAAACGATTTTTTTTTTGTTTTAAATGTTAATTGCCTATAAATACATCAATATAAAAATACGTTTAGTTTTATTTCATATTAAGATTGTACTACTTACAATAACAACGGACACTTACAATTTAGATATGGTGAATAATAATTTTTAGGAAATTACATTGAATTTGCTCGCTAGAAGCTTTTCTATTTATTAAATTAATTATAAGCTTTTGTGATCGCTACGTATTTCATATAAATCTTTTAGGTTTAATTTTTGAAACTATATGTTGCACGCGACTTTACCCGCGTTAAACTCTTACTATCTCTAATCCTTAAATCCATTATAGCAACAAAATGTAGCCTATATCTGTCTTCTGTCTTTTACAGGACCATATTTGTACAAAATTCCATCAAAATCGATATAATAATTTAGACGAGAAAGCAAACGTAATAGACATACATAAATAGTTCTTCGAAGATGCCTGTGACCCCCGCTGGTAAGACGGGATATAGTCGGTTTCGTCGATAGAAGTCCGAAATAATCCGTGGTTCTTTCCCTATGCTATGGGGACTTTCCTTCTTAAAACAAAATGATATTTAGCCACCAAATGTCTCCAAGAAACGAACTTGTTCTCTTTAGCATGTTATTAAGCAGAACACGTTCTAAACTCAGCAGTTTTAATATTCCGTTCATCATTAAAACGCCTCCATAATGCCCATACAATGGCAAGACAGCATCTTGCCTTTCTTGTCAAAGGGCCATTGTTTCTCGCTGGCTAAGAGCAGTCTCGCAGTCTTGTGCAATTTTCATTACTGCGCCGTCTTAAACATTCTGAAGACTTGCATTTTGTGGGACATTTTTATGATACCGTCGATACTTACTAGAAGCTTGGGAGACTAACGTTGTTTCATTGAAATATTTATAGATTGTCAGTCCGTTTGAATAAATAAAATTGTTTAAACTTAATTTTTAATATGATGGTGGGTAACTAAACAGAATTTGAATGGTAGGCAAACTTAATCTTCGTCCATGAACAGGCGCAAAGCGAAATGCCTTACCACTGTTTCTCTGACTAAGATCAGTAGGAGTAATCGAAAGGATTTGTGACAAAAGAGAATCACTACATAGTATATATAACAAAATCACTTTCTCTGTCCCTATATCTATCCCTATACTATATCCTATGTATGCTCAAATATTTATAACTATGCAACCGATTTTCCTGCACGGCTCATTCTCATTTTTTTAATAGATAGAGTGATTCAAGACGAAGATTTATATTAATTATCCATGCACAATATATGCGAGCGAAACCGGAGCGGGCCGCTAGTATAAGATATAGGAAGGTGGAAAAGAAAATAATGGTTTTCAGTGCACCCAATTACCGAACGAAATGCAATGACATCTCTGATAAGCCTAACAATGATTCAAATACTTTTATCACTGGTATATTGTAACGTGTAGGTACTTTAATAGTTTATTTACTTTTGTTTGTGAACTACTATAATACTTATATGAATAAATGAATAAAACATATATATTACTAGCTGTTGCCTGCCACTCCGTCCGCGTGGAATTTCATATAAACCCCCCTTTCCTCCCTTATAACCTTTTTTTTCATCTCAAAAGTAGCCTATGTTTTATCTCAGGCTCTAGTCCATCTGTGTACTTAATTTCATTACAATCGGTTCAGTAGTTTTGGCGTGAAATCGTGACAGACAGACAGTTACTTTCGCATTTATAATATTAATAGTATAATTATAGGTTATAGTTATATTTCAGCAGAGAGAAAAACCAAAGTAACCTTTTTAAAGTCATTTGTTAAGTCACAGCTTGAATTGTTTATCTGTCTACGTAACAATAACGCCTATTATTTAACGATTGTTATATATTACAAATTACCTGTTTTACCTGATAACTATACAAGTATTGTTTTCGTTAAATTCTCTAAAACAATACATTTTCAAAATGTATGTAGTATTTTTGTTAAAAAAAGTTTGTTATTTAAGATTCCTTGTTGCTAGAATATTATAATAAGTTAATAACGAAATAACTTTCGGATATGTTAACTTATTATTAATTAGGAAGGTATAATAATAATTATTTTTTTACATAAATTGACCTTCACAGCCCACAATTTTGCATTCTCCAAAAATGCAACTACGACGAAATAACATAATTTGCACATTAATTGATTTGTTTATCAACGTGTCTATTATGATAGTAAGTTGGTATTTTGAATATGTTGTTTATAGTCGATCATTAAAATATGACAAAAATATACCTACCTAAGTTAATTTGTGACACGTCACTCGTCAGTGTCTAGAAACACAAAATTAACAATAATCGGTTAATTGTTAGTTTGCGATTAGATGATTCTTGCTTGTAAAAGTTAAATTATGTTCATTTTAAAATTCTTAAAGCTTATTTTACCCACAATAAATTATAAAGATACAATACATAACCGACGCGGTATACACTGAAACTTAAAATTTACTATAGAATATAGATATATCAAATTTACCATTTTATCCATATAACCACGATGACGAATTCAAATTTCAAATTCAGATCACTCAAATCCAAAACACCTCATTAGCATTGTATTTTGTAATAAGAAAATAATTTTATTTTGAAATTTAAAAGATATGCTGCCATTGCATTGCCAATGTTTTTTAACATACCTATATAATAATTAAAACAAAACAATTATACAAAATTTTCTTAACTATAAAATAATTAAGAATACCGGCAACTTTTAAACGAACTCAACGTAAGAAATGATTCAATTTCTTAAACAACAAACAGCTAATCTCCAAACTATAAAAAACTAAACCAAAGGTTATCAAAAAATGAATTGATAACACCGAAAAATACATGCATTAAACGCAGTGTTATTCAATTAAAAGAAAAGAGAAAAAACTTAGTGCCTATGTAATATTATCTTTGTAAGATACAAAACTTACCAAAATAATGAAATCAGCATAAACTAGTGCACACACAACGTTCCACAACAGTGATCCAGCTCCACTCTCACCCACTTAATTATTTTTATTTCGCGTGTTATTTAACGATCGTTTTATTCGAAAATCGCTACGTCAAATTACATACGTCTCATCTGACGTACGGTTGAAGAATGAATGATGCTCGCGGCTTCGCGGCTCGCGACTCAGTTGCGACCGACAATTTTGAGTTTTGTAATTTGTTTTTCGTTTAACAATTTGCAGCGCGTGATCTATGTGTTCCTAGTGACTGGTGAACCCTAGCTTCTTGTGTGCTACTGACAATTAGTCTAGTCAAATATGCGTTTACAAGCAAACCAAGCATTATTTAACAAATACCGACACACGAACATTTTTGTATCGTCATTTGTCAACCGTCACATCAAACATCTGTTCCATTACAAGCACACCCCCTGTATAGTTCCTGTATTCTAGCAGTTATTTTAATTTAAATTTTTAGTCCCACTTCATTCCTCTAGGAATATGAATTAATACTTCTATAGAGTTAATAGGATTAGGATATTATTTAATTGTTAGAAAACGAGTTAGTTGCTATTGGTGCTTACGCGTAAAAAAAATAATATAGTAAGTATAAAACAAAGTCGCTTTCTTATGTCTGTTCGTAAGTACGCTTAAATTTCTTAAACTGCAACTGATTTCATGCGGTTATTTTATGGTATAATATGATTCAAGAGGAAGGTTTCTGAGTACTATACATGGTACAGGTATTTAATGAAATTAGTTAAACTAGCCATAATGTTTTCGCAGTTTTAACTGTTATTACGATTTACGACGTATTATAAGGTAACTGGAGATAACCATCGGCCACAGACGACATACGACGATAAAATGTTTTGAAAACATTGCTCTCTGCTCTGTGGGAACGGATGTGAATCCTAACTGTTGGACATAGACAATAACCTTGTCAAAATATTAAGCAATCATCGTTATTTCTCATCATAATTAACCACAAAATTGTGCGAACGTATGGGCGATATTTCTCATTACGCTTTCTTAATTTTAAAGCGTATTGTCGCTAATAAGGGAAAGTTATGTAAGTTATTGTTTAATTCGTTATTCGTTACATGTCTTCTCGCTTTTTTATATGAAGGGCATAAAGTTTTTATTACTTTTTTAACTGACTTGAAAAAAGGAGGTTTTTCAATTCGACCGTATAATAGGTATATGTTTTTTTTAAAGACGTCTACTTGACGTCTACTTATTGAAATAGCTCTATCGTTCTATCGACTTGAACGATATATTTTTTCAGATATTTTATAACCATCTTTCTAGAGACAGAGAAAACGAAGGTAAATCAGCAATAAGGTATTAAAATCGTTTATTATATTACATACTGACAGTCCAATGAAAAGGAACAAAAAAAAATAAGACGAATATCCGAAATATTCTATTTTTAAAATTCAAACTAACTATGCGATAGCCATAGACCACAGATAAAATTAGTCAACAGAGCATAACAATAAAATATTGTATATGCCCATAAAGTGTTCGTTACACAATTATATAGTTCCCTATATTCCATACACATTGTATGTTGATGACTTCAGTCTTCAACACAATGACATCTTCATTCCACGGTATAGTTAAACCGTATAAGGAATGCAGTCCGTTTCTTACCGCACCCTAGACTGTCAGAATAATGTTATCTTGCTGACTATAATGATACATTTGTTTGTTACTTTAAATATTGTAAAGATGTAATTTTTTGAATGAATTTTATACATCTAGAAAGTCAAGTGTGTAGGTACCTACCTACCATACTGAATTGCGAACTCCTAATTTTTTTTTAATTTGCCTTATAACTAAATGATTAGATATATAACCTAATATTTTTTATAGAAAAATCAAGTATTGATTGATATTTTTTACAAAGTATGACATAAGTTTACTTGCCAGTTGCAAAGTTATATTTGATTTAGGTACTATAATTAGGTTTAATAATTAATTTACTGAAAATTAAACCGTGGTTGTATTTTACTTTATTTTCTAGGCACGCATCGTACCTAAGTTTGCCTGCATACTTGGCTGTCATTAGCCAAATATTCTCCCATAATATGCAAATTAAGTTTAATCTACACTAATATTTTAAGGAAGTAAAGTTTATGTGTTTGTTAAATTGTAAGGGCGTCTTGGCATCTGCTGAACCAATTTTAAAAATTATTTCACCAACTATGATATAATTAACACATGCCCAACGAACAGGGCACGGGTCAGCTATTACAGCGATATAAAAGGCAAATTCACCTTTACCTAAACGCTTTCAGCAAACTCTTTAGCTTCCTATGAACAGTAAGATGTAAAACTACCCTAAATGTATCGATCACGTTTTAATTAGAACTTTAGAAAATTCGACCACAATAGTTTTGGATGCTCCATTAACAGATCATATCCCTGTTATTTTTAACTTAAAATTAAATAACAAATATTCAAATAAA
>DWAJ01006629.1:0-10186 GCA_018238005.1 Eurema mandarina | reverse complement strand
CGGATCGCGCGATATATAATGTGCATTAACATCGATTAAATAGAGTTCAACATAACATCTTATTGTGTTCACACCCATCATCCTGTTCGCCACTCAAAATATGTAGTTGCTACCAAGAGCCGCTACAATAACAAATATCATTTTTAAATTATACTTTTATAAAAAAAAGGTATTTTTTTATTAGAGAGTAATGGTTGTTTTTGTTATGTACCATACATGATTTTGTGTATGTTTTTATATTAAAAAAACTATTATCAAATATAGCTAGTTGTATGTATAAAGAATGAAGTATGTAGAAAGTGTATATGGAAATCAAATCTTACCCGATTCATTCTTATCTTTCTTATAATCATCATCGAGCGATCTTTTCTTTGGTGACTGGAAAGAAAAAAAAATATAAAAATGGATATTATTGAAATTAAAAATTTAGGAAGGAGACAGTATGTTTCATATACACATAGTAGTAAAAGTCACTTTCTTTGCCTGTTTAAATCTTTGAAACCACACAACCAATTTATATGCGGTTTTTATCAATATATATTAAAGAATAACAAACATACATTCTCACTAGCTTACACATTTATAAAATAAGAAGGATATGATAGAATAGGAGGGGATAAACCTTTCTCTTCTGTTTCTGATAATGCTGAGCATCATAGAACTGCGGTTGTGTTCTTTTGATCCTTCCCGTGCGTCTCCTTATGTCTTCTACAGCGGGCAGTGCGTCTGCGCCTCGCCGCGCCGCGAAGAACGTGTGACCACATTTACAGGACTTAGATGCTACTGCGACCTGGAAACCGAAATATATGTATTAGGCAATTAGGCAATTAAAAAAAAATCAGTTTCACTTCTAGACACAGACTAAGTAATAGCTAATTTATGTAAACATAGAATATTGTAATGTTCAAAATAATTTATAATGTATAATATGAAACACCAATGATTGTTTTCAATAATCATTTTTAAAGTCATGCTTACAAATACAACTATTAAAAGACCTCACTAATGTGTTGTCAGAGTTATTTAAGGAAGTAATAGGATTATATCTTGCAAGTTTAGAAGTGAAAACTATAGGGACAGTCAGAGGAAGTAAATTATTCGATAAAAATATATGTTCAATGTGCTACGACACAACAGACATCTCTATAACAATAAAATCCATGTCGTTATCATTATACACGTAAATATAATAATGAATAAAATTTACCTGTAATTCACATTTGGGACAGCTTTTCGCTATCATCTTATTTTTACCCATTTTTTTACCCACATAATACGTTTTTAAAATTTTGATGCTATAAGTAACGGATCTTATATTGTTATTCAAGTACAATGTTAGAACATGTACACGCCGTTGCTTTTTAAAATAATAATATAAATTGAAATTTAATATTCTTTTATATAATTAAGTAATTACACACAAGGACGAGACACGAATTTAATCAGATTTCCGAATTTGGATAAATCAAAATCATATACAACTTACAAGTCTAAATGTCAAATGTCAATTGATAAAGACTACCTTGCTGTCACAAAAAAAAATCTGAATAATGTTAGAACCAAATAATAATAAAATAACCCTTGTTACACTCATGCAAATTCCATAACGTTTGTTACATATATAAAATATTTTATTAAATTTAATTGTCAAATTAAACTACAAAATTGTTTTATTATAACATCTGTTCCATATTTTGATAATATATTTCTTAAGGTTGGCAACACAAGATCTTGTCGGAAATAAAAATATTGATAATGAAACTTTCTAGTTTCTAGTTTCTACACCGTAGATCTCGATACATTTTATACAATGTAGAGTATTGTATTTTAAATTTTATAAGTAACTTATTAATTGTATATTCTTTGGCTCCAATAACAAAACTCTAGTGTCACAAAATCGATAAAACACTTGTAAAATGGGATAATTTCTAATAATGTGTTCAGTATGACGGAAAAAGACGAAAATTGTGAAACAGAAACGGAAAATATTGAAGTCGAAACATCTGCAACGCTTCCGCCGGCTTCTACAAAAATCGTAAAAAGGTTTCTTTTTATTTTTGTAATTTACTTATTTAGATTTTATTCGATAATAAAATATAAATATTAAAATAAAAATAGCCGAACTGGCTGGTAAAATGTTATTTTTTTCTTATCAGTACAACAGTTAATTAAGATAACAATACTTATTACGCATCTGTGTATTTTTATCATAAATGCGGACATAGGTAATTAGGTAACTGTCTGTCTGTGTAGTTACGAGTTTCAATTCTCGTAACATTATCGCTTGGTAAAATAATTTTTTATAAAAAACCGACTTCAAACTAAAAAAGCTAACTTAAAATACATTTGCTTCGTGCAACGTAATACGTATTTTAATTTTGTATAAATAAATTATTTAATAGTTTTTTTTTTCTAATTATTTTGAACTTGGTACAAGACCACTATCAAAACTTTCGGGATCCGGTGGACTCTCTACAGCTGAATTACTATCAATTATCGTAATCTGGAAATGAAATAAAGATTAGATCTTTTTTATATAAGGAAAACGTAAGATTATGTTGTAACTAATTTTTCGGACTAAGATACAATTAAAAAAAAATCCTCCTTGAACACCTCCTTTCAAAAAGGAGCCCTACGGCCAAAAACTCAAACGCAACTTAAATTTAAATAGTCAACTAAAACCGGTCCGATTTGACAGTTCGCTATACAATTCTGTCAAAATTACGAGTCTTAAGGCGTGCTTAAATTTAATTTGCGTATGAGTATTTGGCCGCTAGTGGTCCACCTAGGATTTGGGAATAACTGCGTTCTGCTTTCATTAAAATCGGTTCAGTAGTTTTGGCGCGAAAGCGAGACAGACAGACAGATATTTTCGCATTTATAATTATTATTGTTATGGATTTACAGAACAGGCGCTGCCCTGAAGAATAAGTGCACGGCGTGCGACCAATATTTTTCACAGAACACGAGACTGAAATACCACATACGCGCGAAGCATTTTAATTTTAAATCAAGACTACCAACATACACAAAGAAAAACGTCAATGACATATGGTTCGAAAGAGTTTTGAATAGCGAATCTGTGGCGGAAATTAAAAAGGAAACAGACAATAAACTTTTGGTTCGGATAATAGACTCGGATACGCGTATTAGCATAAATGGCGATTGTGAAGAGATTGACGTATCGGAGACATATCCCATTGCGTATATTAGAGAAGAAAAATAATGCAATTAAAACACACAGATATATTATTATAAGAAGTGGCAGGAGTTTTTGGCGGAAATCTGGAAGCGTCTATTTGTAACCTTAATTGGAAATTCGGTTTTTGGTGCATAAAGTGATTTAATATTTGATTGTGATAGTGAATCATGCAGTAAATTAGCTAATAAGTGCGGAGGAAATGAAGAATTCATTCGAGAGCGCATATTTGCGCCGTTCCGATTGCTCCAATAGTCGTCGAGGTTCTTCGTAAAGTTCACTATCATTTTACGAATGGCAGAAAGAAACGACTGACAGACTCGACTAAAAATGACTTGATGCCGATTTTACTTCATTTATATCGACTTTTGTCTTGACCACGTTGCCTCTTACTACTGAAACTGGAAAAAAGCTAGACGCTATTGCCTTAAATATAGAAATAAGAAGTGGCAGTTGACAGGAAAATATGTGTTAATTGATCTTCTTAATTTTGCCGCATAATACATGACATTTTTTTTGGCCATGGTTTGGTATTGGTGGTAGTTCTTAGACCATAAGTATTATATTGTGATATATAGATAAATAATGCAATAATATGTTCAATTATGACTTATTTAACTGTTTAAAGCACGTTCATTACTATTTTATACAAAAACACAAAGTCGATTAGAAAGAATATTTTAATACTAGCTGACCGCGCCCACTTCGTTGTAATGTAAAAAATACTTTTTTAAACAGTCTATGACATTCAGCAATAATGTGGCTTTCTATTGGTAAAATAATTTTTAAAATCGGTTCAGTAAATCCCGAGATTATCCCTTACAATTTAACAAACACACAAACTTTTATGCTTTATACATAATATGTATATAAAAAAAATAAAAACTTTAATATTAAAATATTCTATACAGGGCGTAAAACGACGTGAAGACAGACATTGACCCTGAAGATAAATCTAATCTTAAAAAAGCCCTGTGCCTACATTTAATTTACGTATGAGTATTTGGCCGTAATAGTCCGGGATCCCTGGTACATTTTTCCAAAATTTTGAAAAAATATTTGTCCTACAAAATCTATGGTTTGATCAAGTTTGTCCCCTCTTTCCAACAAACCATAGATTTTGTAGGACAAATATTTTTTCAAGTAATTTAGATAATTATCTTGAGATATAACACAAGAAAAATCAGTTAGTTATTAATATTTTTAAATCACCAAATCGGCATGTTTTATCCTTGCTACCTCTGTTAGCTACCACAATCGAGAGTTTGGTATAGGAAATTATTGGGCGTCTCATCAATATAAAGCTGCTCACCAAAAATTAGCTTGATAGTAATCAATTGGAAAAATGTACCAGGGATCCCGTACTATAAGACTCTTATACCCTGTATGTTGGAGTCGTGACAGGAGTATAAAATAATCATAGCATTAGTAAATTTTTTTCCAAATACAGGGAACACCGACTCAACCGATGACATATTTCAATGTTAAGATGTTTTATTATGTGAAATGCATACGTATAACGTATAGATGGTCCCTTGACATTCGGTACGCCGTAAGTGAAGCCACAACTGTATATATGTAGGCGTTAACAGCACGTTCTTATACTCGATGACACGCACAAAACCAATGACAAAAATAATGTTGCTGCTATAAGACATTTACCCTAATAATGTGAAAAAATTGAAATGTACGAAAAACATGAATTTTGATGCAAAATTCATGTTTGGCGACGATAATAAGTAGACAAAATTGTCTACTTTAAAACGGCTTCATTTTGCGTGCTCATATTGCGACTCCAGGTGTTATAGTTCTATGGTAGAATGTGTTAATACACTTTTGTAGTCGACATATCGCATTATTTACATTACATAAATATTCATTAATAATTGTGGCTTTTATTATGTTTGATATTTTATTGTTATTTGTTACGCGTGATTGTTATTATTATTAAAGAAAATAAAATCAATATTGAATTCTTTGTAAATTATTTTAACCCTTCTAATGTGGCTAGTAACCCAACCTGCGCTGAAGAGACGTCTCGTCTTTCAGCGTATTCTAACGCATCTATCATGGGGAGTGCTCAGAGGAGTTGTTCGGTTTGATACCTGCCGCTGATTTCCACCACCGCACTGCACGCCACAGGTTACAATACCATCCTCACGACTTTGACAGCTGTCAATCAAGCACAGTGCGTTTTCGCAGGAACTTTTTACCACGCACGACTATCCTGTGGAATCAGAAGCTCTGCTCCGACTGCAAAAGGCGTTGATTCTGACTAGTTTCGATACAGTTTTTGAGCGACTTCGAATATAAATAATAAAAACTGTTGTGTTTGTTTCGACAACGATACGATGAACTGAAGTTCGATTCGATTCTTTGTAAGAGTAACTTAAGTTCCATTATAGGTCGCGTCACGAATCTTTAGCGCTGAACGAAACCTGCGCAGAAATCAAAAATAAGGTATCGAGGTAAAGGCGCGGCGCGCGGGGCGCGTGATCGTCGAGTGCGCGAGCGTTGATTGGTTGTCCCAGCCGTGTTGTCTTTCTCGCACCAATACGTCAATTACGAGCGCGATTATACCGATGCGCAGCTATTCTCGTCCAGCGCTAAACATGAATGACGCGTGCTATACTCCATAAGCGGTCCCAAAATTTTTCGATATCGACGACTGCGTTCGGAGTAGAACTTCAGCTTCCTCATGCAGCGTTCCCGAACACGTACGACATAGGAACCTTCAAAAGGAGAGCGTTCGTATCCTTAAAAGGCTGGCAACACACTCGTGACAACGCGAGTGCTCATGGGCGGCGCTGATCACTTTCCATCAGGTGACGCGCCAGTTCGTTTGCCCCCTCTTATATAATATAAAAAAAATATATATTAACAAATTAAAATCGATTTCTTCCTTTATTAGTGTTGTCTGTAAGAGATTACTTTTTTATACACAGTATACCTAACATATACCATACTCAGTGTACCAACCAATACAGTCTTTCTGTTCAAATATTTATAAAAGGTTGCCTGGAATAAATCACTTTTTAGTGATAAGGCCGCCTATTACATTTCTTGTATTATGTACAAATAGTCTAAGATTTTAATAATATTAAATTAAGCGTTAATAAATAAACAAAACGAAGTCGTTTTTTTCTGTCTGTCCCTATGTATGCTTAAATGTTTAAAATTAAAGAAACGATTTTCTAGCAGTCATTTTTGTCGGATAAATTTTTTAATATGCGACCAATGCTATTATATTAAATAGATATGCTATTAGCGCAAAAATTTGAAAACGCAAAAACTTCCTAATTAGAACGTCTTACTTTTAGGTGATTGGTTGCCAGTGCATTCACAGGCCACTGACAAATCTATCTCCTTATTTCTTATTGGATTTTATCATTCATCCCTTTCTACCATTCTGACTTGTATATAATATGTGTGCTGCCGCTGCCTCATGCAACATTTTTTTCAGATGATTTGTATGGGTATAACATATCTATTATTTATGTCATCGTATGTGTATACGTGGCCACAGATACGAAAAGAAAATTTGAAAATCCGATCCCTTAATGTTATAGAATTAAAATACCGTGTTCATACAAACTATTAATGTGTATATGACGATATGTAACGAATATATTTTTATTATTTAATATTTAAAATAAAACTAACACATAGGTAGTTACCGAAAAAGAGATTAATCAGAAATACAAAATGGAATTTGCAACATAAAAATTTTACGAGTAAAAATTTATTATAGAACAAAACAAAATAATGTCTCAAAAGCCAAGGCTTTGTATAAGTAAGTACCTACTTATATTTTTATAAACTGCGCTTTTATTGTTCGGAAAACTTTAATTTAGAACGTAATCTTGAACAAGTAATTGTCAATTTTTCAGTAATAAATTTATTATTCTATCCAATGATATTATATAATAGATATGTTATAGCCATACAAATCAACCGAAAAGTGTTCCGTACAGCAGCGGTATCACACATACATAATATACAAGTCAAAATGATAGAAAAGAGATAAATGATAAAACTAACAAGAAAAAAAGAGATAGTTAGTTTTGTCAGTTGCGCGTGAATCCACCGGCAACCAATCATCTAATGGCAGGACGTCCTATGTAGGATGTTATTGCGTCTTCAAAATTTTTACGCTCATAACGTATCTACTTAATTTAATACCATTGATTCAGATTACGATATACATTTTATTATTATATATTATTATTATTTTATTTTATTTTATTTTTTATTTCAGTTTCACACGTTCTTTTACTAAGCTTATCAATGGCGTTATCTTTAAAATACAGTCCCTACAAAATCGATAAATTCATAGAACGCGTAATAGCGTCTGATAAATTTAATAAAATAGCTGACATCATCGCCCAAAAAACTATAGAAAAATTACAAAAATTAGACGCAGATAATAATAATTATACGACTCCGGACACTATTGTTGCCAGAAGTAATAATCAAACGAAGGAAGAAAAAAAAGTACGCCGAGACAGCGATTTGGTTAAAAAGAAGGCGGAAAAGATTGAAAAACCGTTAATTTCGTTAAGTGAATTAAGCTTGAAATATAAAAAGCTTCTTCAGAACTTCAAAAAGGACCCAATTGATGAAATTTTAAATATTTCCGGAATATCAACGGAGTTAAGGACAAGAAACTCTGATGCAGAAAAGAATTATGATAAAAATAATACTTTAATTAATAGTGACAGCTCGGGGTCTTCTGAGGGGATGGATTTAAAAAAAGAAAACGATACAGACTATGAAAGTGACACTGACATTGATGATTTGACAGATGAAATAGAGCAGATAGAAAAAAGTTCGATATTGAATGAAAAAAATATCCAAACTACAACTGAAAATATATTTTCTTATAAACAAAAGGACTTGCATAAGAAGAAAACAGTACGCAAAGAGGGTGACAAAATGTTTGTGTTCAATTCTTCTTCAGATTACGACGAGTACCATGAGAAAGTAAATGATATACTTAAAAGCGAAAGTTAATGTTTTTAATATCAATCTTATAAAATATATAAATTAAGAAATAGAAAGTCTAAACAGACAGTATTAGTACGTGCATTTTCTTTTAATCATAATTACATATTTTAGATTTAAGATAGTAAAGTACGACGTTTATACTTTAACGATTATATTTATATTATCTTTATTATGATATTATATTATTTAATGTAATACCATTGCAATTTACACTAATTACCTAATTATGTACTGTCGTCTTTGACTTCAATTCCGAGCGTAGTTATAATATTTTCATTCTTGCAACACTAACCAGAAGTTTGCAATTTACCTCCCTTATTTTGAATTTTAAAAGGACATGATAAAAATACAAATTGAGAATAAAGTTGAATTCATAATTCTAACTGTATTTGTTTCAAGTGAATATCATAATTTTAGTATAAGCTTATTTAAAATGTCCATTCCGGCGCTGCGTCGACCGAAACGTGTCGAAAAAAATAATAACAGACCATCCCAGAACGATTTCATGATATTAACTTTGAAAAATGGTAAAAAATTAGTTGTATCATCGGATTCGTTTCACGGGATCATATCATCTAGTGATTTATATAATTGCGTGCTTTGCAACAAACAAGATATTAAGTTTGAGGCCAAAGAGATTCATAAAACTTCTGAAAACCATAAGAAGTTGTTGATTTTGTACCCGCATAACGAAAATTTTGCTGAACATTTGATACGGCAGGTAAGTTCCTTATATTGTATTGTATTTTATAGCCAATAATTGTATTTAATTATGAGTGTAAAAATAACACGCACGCACCCATTATTATTATGCTGCTATAAAAAATACCCTATAAATGTAAAAACATACGAATTTTTGCATTACGATGCACTGCAGCGACGATCTATGCAAGTAGACAAAATTGTCTACATTGAAATAACTTCACTTTGCGTATAGTACGCGTCATTTATGTTTAGCGATTGACGAGAATAGCAGCGCATCGATAGAATCGCGCTCGTAATTGACGTATTAGTGCGAGAAAGACAACACGACTGGGACAACCAATCAACGCTCGCGCACTCGACGATGACGCGCCCCGCGCGCCGCGCCCCTACCTCGATACTTTATTTTTGACTTTCGCAGGTTTCGTTCAGCGCTAAAGATTCGTGACGCGTACTATACAAGTTACAAGTTTTAAATATAACTTACAAGTTATAAGAACAAGTTCAACCTATTAAAAACAAGT
Source organism: Eurema mandarina (assembly GCA_018238005.1). NCBI lineage: Eukaryota > Metazoa > Arthropoda > Insecta > Lepidoptera > Pieridae > Eurema > Eurema mandarina. The sequence goes on along the minus strand of DWAJ01006629.1, from coordinate 754 downwards.
TATAATATTTTAAAGAGGAAAGATAAAGAAATTCAGAACAGATATTGTTTAAGACAATATAAATAAAGAACGTAGGTTACTTTAAATAAAAAACATCTAATTACCACTCTTCCTCCAAAAATCTTTCCTCTTTATATAATAGTCTACAAACTAATTAACACTAACCAAGTATTATGGTTAATCAACTTTCAGAGGGTCCTTGAAGAAGGATAGTAGACGAGAGAGCAGTAAGAAGGCAGATATGACCAGCCCTCTCCGGGACAGTAGCGCGCGGGACCAACGCAATGAGCCTACCAGACAAGTGGTGAGTATACATTGAAACTAGAGCTACACTGTGGGAGCTACGCTACGAGTATGTCTCATCACACTGACCATAGTAGTAGTAGTGAATACGAAGCGCGTACCTCATATTTATAACCACTGTTAATCAAATCAAAATCAAAAATCAAAATGTTTATTTTCTGAGTAAATTTGAAAAACAAATACCTTCAGAAAGTCTACATGGTGCCTACCAACGGTTTGGGAACTAACCCGGCGAGAAGAACCGGCGTAAGAAACTCGCACGGGTCAAACACTTTTTACCAAAAAAGGGAGATCATCTTTTAAAATAAATAAAATTTACAATTGAGTAACTTAACATAAGTATATATTAAATACATAATTGTAAGTCATATTATAATAGTGTAGAAGAAGCCTTGCAAGCAGCCATCCTACTCCCAAGATGTGCCATCATTTATGAAATCATTGACCTTAT
>DWAJ01006628.1:0-10187 GCA_018238005.1 Eurema mandarina | reverse complement strand
TGAAAATCTAAGCAATATTCATTAAGACATGTTAAAAAAAGCAATGGGAACTGGAGGACGTCGTAATGATGCACGACGTGCATGACGCCAAAAGGACTGTAGGATGTATATATATATATATATATATTTTGTCCTAAGAATCGTGGATATAATTTTTTTTATTTGTATCTAATTGATAGAAAAACGTCAAAACTATATGCAAGATACATTTATACTATTGGACTACATATATACACATATGTCATTTTAAGTTTTTTACCGTATTTAAGAAAATGGCTGAGTATATTTGTTAAAAGCTATTCGTTTTTAAATATATAATATTAACGTCGACAAAGATACAAATAGTATTTTGTATTATACTGAAATAAAAAATTATTGAACGTAAATCTGAGATAAAACAATAACAAAACACGTACAGAGTTGAGACATGTTCTCAAGACTCAACGAAAAAACAAAAAACAGTTTTAATTTCGAACGTGGTTTATTCAATAAGTCAAGAATTTGTAAATTAATATATGAACAAACAATAATAACTATCTCAGAAAGTTGACTATTTTAATTTCAACAATAACAAAAACGGCGATATGTTTTGAAAATATTCAAAAGCAGAACAATGCGGACAACATTCGAAATTCAAAACTGACCAAACAGCTTTAATAACGGAATAATAATAATTCGAAAACAACTACGAACTGCTTTCAACAAATTTGTAAAAAAAAAGAAAAAAGTAGCAAATTCGAAATTCAAACTGGTGACGCGGCAAACCGATGCACTAGTCGCCACTAACGTTTTTAATTAATACTTGCATCACGACAATAAGTCAGTAATCTGCCATCGAAACAGCTGTAGCATAATTCATAGCCCGGCGCCGTCCGGTAATTGAAAATAAACAGTGGACACGAGTCTAGTGATTTATTAACGTGATATACAGAGTGTTTCGGCGACTACCATTTTATTTTGTATGAATGTTCTGAGGTGGGCGTTGTATATTCTGTTATAGGAGTATTTTTTTAACATTATAGAAACATGCTGTATATGTTTCATGTTTTTGTATTGTTAAGCTATTAACAAAAAAAATGTACAGTGGTTTTAAAGTATAGTAAGAAAATTGTGCAAAATGTAACAGTTACGTGCTGTGTTAAATTTTGTAAAAAAAATTGTGTAAAATTATTTTTGCCGTATACCTAAGCTCTGTAAATACTAATAGTTAGTCGAATAAAGTTTTTCTAAGTAATTTTTTTCTCTACATCAAGTCAAAAAAATCTTCAAAAAAATAAGGTTTTTTTAGAATCACCCTGTATCTTCTGCGGCTGTTGATCGGCCTTCATTACTACGCGATGGATGGCTTCATTTAAATCTAAAATTTATATCTTATTCCGCGATTGGCTGTTCGGAAATTTATCGTCAAACCCACCTGTGTACTTCCGAGATAGTGACGAAAGTTTCGGGTACAAACTATTATAACTAACTATGGTTTTTAATTTAGCCGGATTATACGTTATCTGTCTTATTTATTTATTTATTTTACACTTCATTACACCATAATAAGAAACAAAAATAGTACAAAGTATAACAAAGTACAAAATTAGGCGTAAAAGGCGGCCTTATCACATAAAAGTGATTTGTACCAGGCAACCTAGTAAATAAGTAAAGAAAGAAAGAACGGGTATACAGGTGCAGAAACAAAGATAATATTATATTAATTTTATGTTAAGGGGTGTTTGGATATTTGTTCAAATATATACTATTACAAATAGGATAGTCCTTAAATTTCAAGCCAGGTCTTTTCGGTAGCAGTTCCTACTTTTCGAAGAGGTCACTATGGTATAAAATTATTTAGTTACACAAAGACGATTCAAAAGTATACAATATTGAATAAAGAGATATTTGACTTACAATTGACTTTGTTTGTTGGTTTTAGTCAATAAATAATGATAAAAATAATGACTGCACTGCAGCAACAATCTGTGTAAGTAGACAAAATTGTCTCCTTTGAAATGGCTTCACTTTGCATGCTGATATCGCGGATCTAGGTGTATTGAATTCAAATATAACTAAACATGTAAATTAAATCTATAACATAAAAATACGCCACTTAATATTAAATACATCTACCCATCAACTTATCTAGTAATAACCGGTTACATCCAGTTATGAACCGGCTAAAACCAGTGTCAGCCGCCCGCGGACGTCAATTCAGATGTCGCGTTGAAGTTTTAAAAGTAGCACAATTATGGGCATTGTGCGTTGCTTTTAGCTCGAAGCGAGTCATTACGCCGCGATAACTATCTAAGATTGTGCCTTAAAGGTTTCTGAGTTGGCCGTTGTCTATGACTGTAATGGGCGAACGAGTTTCTCTGTTCTTTATAAATGTCTATGTTTGTATGCATCAGTCGTATCGTTCATCTGTTGGCAATTTTGTTCATACATTTAACTATAAACATATTTGTGACATCTAAGTAAACATAACATAAATAGGTAAGATTGAATGATGCCATTTTAGGTCGCGTCACGGATGTTTAGCGCTGGACGAGAATAGCTGCACATCGGTAGAATCGCGCTCGTAATTGACGTATTGGTGCGAGAAAGACAACACGACTGGGGAACCAATCAACGCTCACGCACCCGACGATCACGCGGGTACAATTCTTTACCTCTATTTTTGGTACATTATAATATTATGATTTCTTTACCTATTGGTGTTACCAAATTCTTGGTATAGTAATCGTCAAAGTCAAAAATAAGGTATCGAGGTAGCGGTGCGGCGCGCGGGGCGCGTGATCGTCATGTGCGCGAGCGTTGATTGGTTGTCCCAGTCGTGTTGTCTTTCTCGCACCCACGAGCGCGATTCTACCGACGCGCAGCTATTCTCGTCAATCGCTATACTTTTTTGACGATTATTATAGTTATGTATCTGTTATATAGCGGTATGGTAGAACATACGGTTCAAGAATAAATTATAAACATAAATATCCAGACACGATAAAAAGCCACAAGCCCCTTTTTGATAAACTATTGACAATTCCAATCGTATGTCAAAAGATTCAATTCATAATAAGCTTTAAATTATTAATTAGAATATTTTTAAAATATGAAGGCATTTTTATAATCGTCAAAGATGATAGATGTTATTTTTATCCCATAACTGGTACATATAACGTGCAGGTAAGACCCAGTAATAAAGCAAGTACGTTTAACGCTAAATTCCCAATTATTTGGTGCCTTTACACAAATCACGTTTCTATAGACGCGAGCGGTTCTCACGAGTGATAGTTCGATCGTGGATATATATAGTTTGGATGTGCTAACTCCAATGTAATAACATCAAAGAAATAAAAAGGGTTAAAAGTTCTGAATAAGTTATTTATGAAATATGATTATAGATTGTTTAAAGAAGAGCATGTTAGTTAAACAAATAATTTTGATCTTGAAATTTTGTAAAATTATTAAAATCTAATTGTTAAGCTGTGCAAAGATATGTAATCGCGATTTTGTAGCGTCCATCTTGAAACATCAGTTATTAAACGAACAATATAAACTTATTTAGATTTTAAACAAAGTTAAATTGGTTCATTCGTTCTCGTGTTACGTTGCCACAGTCAAACAGAGAGAGGCATGTGTTTACCAATAATCCATATTTTGTAGATTTACCTTTGTGCTATAAAATAATTTTAGTTTGAAGTGTTTTATTTGCTGTCCCGATCCACCATACAATACCAGTAACAACAATGTTCACATGACCATCTATTTGGATGAATTTACTAGTAGAATAGTTTTCTTTAAAAATATATATATCGTCATTCAATCAACGATTGAGTTTTTAAATACCATATCCATAGCTACTTAAGCACTTGTATGCATTGAACTTTAGCCTAGGGCATACAAAAACGATCGACCAATTTGCTTATACCAGTATTTTGCCGACCGAGACGCCATTTTACCATATTTATAAGTTTTTACATCAAAAGTATGGTAACATAAGTACTGGTTACGTCACTAGGTGCCTTGTTGGTAAATAAGTTATAATAAGCTTCTTTCGATTGTATATTTTTATTCTGTTGAAGAAATAGGGTTTAAACGCTGAAAAAATAGGTCAATCATTTCTTAGTATATGATCGAATTTCAAAACTTCGGCTTATCGGTAATAAATAAATTCACCAAAATATTTTTCGACCAAAAGTTTCTGGTTTACCTGAAACAATAAAAGAAAACATTAATATGCATAACATTAATATACTGATATCTAAATATCATTCAATTCAATTCTTGTATCATTCATTAAGCATATGTTATTCATTGGATTATAATAACCGAACTTTGAAACACACTTTTATTCAGCTAGATATAGTACCACTTTTTAATCGTCATGACATTAAAAGCAATTATGTAAATCAGTTTCTCTAGAGAAAATCCAACAGCTTCCTAAACATATATTATCAGAGAGTAGGTCAGATCATATCAGCCACATCGCGGAAGAGTCTGCGAAGGTGCCCGTGACCCCTACCCGCTGCGGTAAGATGGAACACAGTGGGGTCTCAATCGGTTAAATTCTGACATAACCCTCAGTCCCTTCCCCGAGGCTAATGTGTATCTTAAGAGTACACAAGTAATGTTAACATTAAAAATAAACACATTAAATAAACCCAATACTATAATCGGCTCCACAGATCCTTCAAATACAAACACAACTCTTTCAAGTCAATCACAAACAAAAAGGTCTGGCGAAAAATCTTTTAATGTTAAGAGCACACGCGAACCGAAATCAAATATGGACGAAAACCCAAAAGACAAACACAGAACAATAGAAAGCTCAACAATTCTTGACCCTTTTTACCGACTGGCCGACAATGGCTCGCTAAAACGATTACATATTCTGATGCAAATATTTCTTAGGCTCCGGGCGAGAATTAATTGAAAAGGACTCTCGACAATGATTTATGATTCTTAGCCACGGCTCATCGTATACTGGTCGACCATATCATCTATTAATAAAAGGATTTTAGACTCTAACACTACGTAGTAAGGTTTGTAATTCCTTGGCGTAGGAGTAACGTAGACTTAAAATGATAAGTTTTAATTGTATGGTAGTTGAAATTTAGTGTTGCATAGATTGTCCGCGTGATTGTGGCGTGGGTGTCGACGAGGAGTGCATTTTGATTTACAAATGATTTGTACTAAAATTAATTGTTTCTGGTTATGAATTATGCTTTATTGTTGGCAACATAACATGTCCCACAATAAATGTATGACCATATTGTATGGACCCTTTAATTATAATTTAACATCTAAGAGACAGAGAAGCAATAAAAAAGTAGCCTATGTTCATTTCCTGTTCCGAATTTCACAAGATTTTGTCCCATAGTTTTGGAGTATTTCCAATCCAAACAAACTGTCATATTTTCTCTTTATATAATCCTATAGATATAGCTATACACATTTCATATTTGTTTTTGTTAACAGTGACTATGTTACTTGCAAATTTGTGTACTAAATTTAAGCAAGTACTTCATATACACATTAATGTTAGCACCACAGCACCAGTAAATAGCAGAAAATACAGCTTAATTTCCACATGCTGTGGCGTACTCCAAATAATTGTCACGATACGTTCGGTGTATGCTAATGTATTCAATACATAAATACCGTCTATAAATTCATTCATACTTGCGCAACTACTGAGTACCAAATGCGCCTCCATTACAACTAACAGGAGCAGAACAGGCATAAGCTTAATATCTGACATTCCAACAGCGACCAGTATTACTTGACCCACACTTCACGGTCGCACCGCCGAAATTCTAAAAGATTTTCTATAACGCGGGCGGGGTGAAGGTTCAAATCAAATTGGCGGTTCCATACCGGGTATCCTAGTTACGAGCGACGATAAACTTTGCGTTTCGTGAAGAGTAAGAGCGTTTAAATTGTCGACGCTCGGCGATGCTAACCGTACATTCTTACCGTGTTTGGTACGGTCTGCAGAAAAGTAATTAAGGATTTTCATCTCGTTTTAATTTTGTAGAAGTTTAGTCAAAGTAGGTAGGTTAACAGATGAGCTAATGAATTTAAATATTTCTGAGCCTTAAATAAGTATCTACTCTTCCTAAATATTTATTAAAATAGAAACGAACTACCTCTTAAAGTATATAGTTTTAGTAATATAAAAAAATAGTCGGTTTGTTACTAACCAAGTAAAATTTAAGACTAGTTGCGAACCACAGTTTTACCCTCGCTGTCTCCGTTCCTAGGCATTAACCGAAATATAAAGTAGCCAGACTCATTCGTTAGTTTTTACGTGAAATGTCATCGAAATTACTTATTTTAATAGGATATAAATCAAACTTACACCCTGTCAATGATACTTATCAGTACGGCTTGCTTCAAACATAACAAGCGTTCAAATTAATACATTAATATTTACCCGTACAAAATTCGCGTGCCACAACAACATTAGTAGCGGTGTCAACACTCAATAAGTGTGTGCAAATGAATTACTAATTGTCGTTCAGTTGACAGCCATTTGTCACATACTATCAGAAATCTTAATTAAATTGTCCGCGACTGATTGGGTCACGGTAAAAAATGGATCGCTCGCGTGATAAAAACGATATGAATAGATAACTAGGATTTTATTTAAAGCTAGAACGCTGATGAATAAATAAAACTGATGTGCAATGATAGTGAATATTGATGCGTTTTAGAAAAAAATGCATGGATATTTTAAAGTAGTTTTTATTTGGACGTTGGTACATGTGAACATTATATTAGTATTTTTGTTGATTCAACCGAGTGTATTATTTGTATGAGGCTATTTATCTATATCATGATGAAATGGCAAAGGATTTTGTATGAATCTTCATACTAACTGGCTGAAATGGACATTAGTTGTAATATTCCGGAAAAAATTGAATTAAAAGTACAAATTGATGCTATCGTAATGGTTTTTTAAACATAAACAGATAAAAAGACGTTGTTTATTTGGTTTAGAACTACAGCTTTTATTTAAAATAAATAAATACCTCATTACATAAAAACGAAACGTTCACTTACAAGAGATGGTCTTTACGAAGAATACGAGTATAATAAGAAAATTGGGGCACGACCTTTTCTGCGCACCGTACATTTAAACAAGTATTTTAATCAAGAGAATAAATGTTGCAATTAAATAAGTGATTATCGTGCACTATAGCCATACATTACATGGCAAGTACCCCCTCGCTGGGGTGAAATTAAACATTTGGGATAACGGGTTACGTGTCATACGTTAAATGTTACTGGATGTGACTACTACTATGTATATTTCAGGTTAGTAGATTGGACATAACCTGTCAAAATCTAAGTGAAATGTATATCTATTTAACTAGGCTAGATATAGGAATACTTGAATCGTTATAGTATTACAGAAATATTTGTGTAAGTCAGACTTTAACTGAAAAAAAATGTAATGTATGTCATTCATATTCCGCTGGGAATTGTTCAATACTGAGAAAAAACAGTATATGTTTTATTTATCCCAAATAAGTTCTCAATAATCTTTTTTATATTCCTATATTGCGTCGCGGTAAAAATACCACTTGAAATGCCATGACATCTTTAATAAGCCTACGGACCCACGTCATGACCTCATAAAAGATCTGTAAGTAAATTTTTGAAAAAATGGATAAATTTAGTTAAGACATAAATATACTTTGTTAAGACGTTTCTGGGCAGGGACCTTTAATAATGGAAGAAGAGAAAAGAAGCCAGTATGTCTCGCCTTAATAATACGAGTATAATTAAGCCGGTCGCTTCCAGTATAGCCAAGTCCGCGAATTTAAATTGTAGGTAGGCTATATTTGCATGTTCATTTCACGAGCGATATTAGAAATTCAGATTTTACAATGTGTATGTGGTTCGCTAAGTTCTTATGGCAGAGGTAAGTCGAGTCTTATGAGATGTTTTCATTAGAAATATACGATTATTGTATACATTTCATTTGTATGAAAACAACGTTTTACTGAACATCGTATTTTGGAAAGTGATACTAATAAATGAAGTATAAGAGAGTCAGCTTTTTCAATTTACACTGACTGTCTGGTATATAAGTCGACGGTTCTCTTTCTAAAGGTCTAAGTGTTATATTTTATACTTTGTGACGTCATTCCAAGTCTAACATGGCGGAACATATTCATTATCAGAAAACACGCTTTGCAAAACGGCCCTGTTTTGTAAAACGGCTAGCCGCAATGTAATACAGCGGATTAAACAATCCGCCTGCGACATATACATAATGATTTTCTAAAAAGATTTTCTTTAAAATCCTTTATCATATAATCCGCAATAAGTATACTGCTTCTAAGTTATATATAAATAAATAAATTCACACGTATCAGCTCTGTTGATAGATTTCTAATACCCACGTCATTGTGGTTCCCTAGCTAGATCATCGGTATTCATTTGTATGAATGTCTAACGTCGATCCGTGCAATGAACGGCTATATTGTGAACAAAAGTCGCGCAATCACAGTGTGGTTTTTCTCCTTCATCCTTTTTTCTAGTCCTTGTTATTAGAAACAATATGTTTTGAATGTTTTATTGATTCTTTGTACAGTACTTAGTACAGTATTTGTATTTATCGATTTTTTAATAGTACGTAGAAAAAACAACGCAAAATATGTGTCACATTTACATCTATACATATAATAAAAACGTAACGAGTGGCTGTCTGTACATGGAAGACATATGAGAAAAAATATTATAGGAGACCTTTATTAACGCAATAGAACCCAAAACAATGATTTTTTGTCTGTTTGTCTGTTTGTTTGTGCACGCTAATCTCAGAAACGGCTTATCCTATCTAGATGGGGTTCAATGGTATATTGTAGTAAGCTTCACTTAACATTTAGTGTTTGATTCATGACAATCGGTTGATAAATAAAAAAGTTTGTTGACGCGGGTTAGGCATTTTCAAAAATGCTGCCCAAAGTCACTTTTCTATGCGGGCGAAGTCGCGGGCACAGCTAGTGTTAAATATGTTATATGTTCATATACGTCTGTAGTTGACTGTACTCGGTTACGGCTATGCGTTAATAACAAGTAAAAGTGGTTTGCAAGTAAATTGTATACAGCAACCTTGGCAATGTCTTTAGTTCAGTAAAAACACGCGTGTCTACCTGTACCGTGATTGGAATTGATTAAAATTTCATCATATTACCTAATTGGTCTTTCTTTAGTTGTTTTGTCTGTTTGTTTATGAATATACAAGGTGAAAAATATTTAATTTTAAAATTTGGAGGGGGCATTCAGAAAAAAAATCATAAGATACAAAATTTAGTTTCGATTTTGTATATTTTTTTATTAATTTTAATTTTTCCGGTTCGGTTTCTTACTAGTATACGGTATAAGACTCAGTGCAGTAATTTCTTTTATATTATAACTAGTGACCCGCCCCGGCTTGGCTCGCTTATATTATGCATGTATAATACATATAAACCTTCCTTTTGAATCACTCTATTTATTAAAAAAAACTCATGAAAACCGGTTGCGTAGTTTTAAAGATTTAAGCACATATAGGGATATAGGGACAGAGAAAGCGACTTTTATACTATGTAGTAATAACAATGTAATCCATACTTAATATTATAAATCTAAAAGTGTGTCTGTATGTTTGGCTTTCTTTCACGGCAAAACGGCTGGACCGATTTAGTTGAAATTTAAATAAATATTAAATAAATATTTTCAGGACATTTATACACAGCGCCATCTAGTACCAAGCTAAGCAGAAACTTGTGTTATGGCAACTAGATAACGGAATAAATGACATATACATACTTTTCTTTTGTACACACATACAATACATAGCAACACCCAGACCCCAGAAAAATACAAATGTAAATTACAAATATATTTTTCCGGTGTGGGGATCGAACCCACGACCCTTCGCACAGAAAGCAGTTGTGTTACCACTGCGCCAAGCGGTCGTCTTATTCTTTGCTTATAACTGTATGTATACAAATAGGTGGCAAAACATGGTCCAGAGTGGCACGCCAAGAGGGAGAGTGGAGGTATAGTACGCGTCATTTATGTTTAGCGATTGACGAGAATAGCTGCGCATCGGTAGAATCGCGCTCGTAATTATCGTATTGGTGCGAGAAAGACAACACAACTGGGACAACCAATCAACGCTCGCGCACTCGACGAACACGCGCCCC
>DWAJ01006627.1:0-10188 GCA_018238005.1 Eurema mandarina | reverse complement strand
TTTAGAAGTCGGTGGCAAGTAAAACAATAAGTGTTTGTTTGGTTAAATCGATATTGTATAGATTGGTGTAGCATTTACTTGGTACCGACGTCTAAATTATAAAATAACTATTAAATCGTTACTATATTATACTAAATGAAAATGCGTATTACTTTGTTGGAAGCAAATTTATTTTTTGCTTTTTAGTTTGGAGTCGGTTTATTTTTTGTTAAAAATTATTTTTATTATATGTATAGATTACTCTGATACCCCAATCTTTAGCATGTTGAAGTGTCTCTTATCATATAGCGCTTTGAAGTGATAAAATGTACTGGAAAGTTACGTCACGCAGAATAAATGTGCATGCTCACTGTTGACTGCGTTGACTGTTGATTCCTATAAAAATATGAGTATGATCTTGTAACTGAAACGCGCTTGTGATATCTATTTGAGACTTATCATATATACAACTTCTCGACATGGAACCATTGGGGCCTAATGGCCAGCCAGTTAGTAGTTCGACTGGTAGAACATCCTCCCTTTGGTTCACATGAAGGTTACAACCCCCTTTCTATATATTTTCCTCAATTACATAATTAACTTAAAAAAACCGACTTCATGATAATACTTATGATATTACTCAACAAAAAAATAATCGTTCAAATTGGTTCATAATCGGCGGAGATATTGCGTATAAAAAAGTTCATCCCAAATTTTCCACCTTTTGGGGTTGTTTTTACATCATTAATTTAAATGACTTTGAGGTATTACGTATACGCCGAAAAAAGATTTATTCACATCGGTCCATAATTGGCGGAGTTATCGCGTAACAAACATAGAAAAAAAACATACGGGTCGAATTGAGAACCTCCTCCTTTTTATGAAGTCGGTTGAAAATAGCTTTGTGGCAAACTTTAAAATTTAAATATAGCCCATTAAGTCTAAATGAAGTTCATTATGACGCTGGAAAAGTGTTTAATCAGGAAACAATATTATATTATAGTAGTATTCGAATAAGAATATTGTTGTAGTTGCAATTTGATACAGACAATGTTCAACTAGTATAATACCTATTTATAACTAGTTTTAACGTCTTAAAAATATAAACGTTTATTTCGAAATTATAGTTTACTCATATTTAATTGCTAGGTATTTATAGTATTTGAGTTTGGTCAGTGATGATCAGTTTAACAAATTATAGTTATATTTTGTAAATTTATTTTACTTTCACAAACTTACTTTTGTCACCTACGCAATTACATTACGAGTTTACAACTAAGTATGTCATCTGACAACTGAAAAAACAATAGTTTGATTACACGTCCACAAAGTCATGCTACATTAGGTGCACCATTCGTCCATTCACCACTGGGAAAGCAAATCAAAATCCGTTAATCTTTGCATTACAAAACCTCGCTTCTTTGTTTTCTTCTTTTCATCTTTATCTTTATCAGATTCTTTTTCTAACTGTTGAACTTTCGTTTTTTTAGTTGTTGGTTTCTTTACTTCTTCTTCTTTCATTTTTTTCACTTCACAATCCATATCGAAAGGACAGTCGTTCGCTGAATAAATGGGCATCATAATTACTGGCACGTAATCTTTGCTGCCTGTAGTTTTCTGAGAATAGTTATATATTGATAGTATAAACAAGTTATCATATAGAGACATAATATATTCACATAAACAGTTAATTATAAAATAGGTACCTGTTTCTCTGACGCGCATTGACAACAATAGCTTTGGGCAGCTGAAATAGCTTTGGACTTCATTAAATGCTCCACTATACATCTTAATTTTTCTTCGTCTATATTTTCCGGTTTGCTATTCTCCCATTTGCCATCAGGATTCATTTGTACCAGTATTGGTGCCGATATATCTAAGGCATCAAATCCAGGTCTTTTCGTGGGTCTGTAAAAATGAGTTACAACAGCAACAATATACTTTTAATTAATTTTGTATAATTGAATTAACCTGTTAAATTTATATATTTCTTACATATCGGCAATTTTTGATGAACAGGTTTTGTCAGCCATTATTACTTTTTAAATTTTTTAATTTAATTAAATTTAAATCACTAATAATTTTGTACGTGAGTAATGTCGATTTGACAACGGTTTTATTCTTTTTCCAATTATCATAATATTTTTTATGTTAAACCTAAAGAGTATTCACTGAGTGAAGAGTCTGATTTTGAATTCTGCCTTTTCAGTGTATAATTCGTTTGAAATACCTACCTTATTAATTTTAGGGATCGTCATACATTGTCGCCTAATGACGAAATCTATGTGGAATATACATGATTACACATACTTTTTTGCACTTCGTGTTAAAAGTCGAAATATATGTTACATACAGATCTTTTAAGAATACATTATAATTATTTTTTATGGTTATTACTGAATACGGGTATAAAGTAGAAAATATGTTTATTCATATATGTGGACACCCTTGCAGGCACTATCTTCCATGTTGGTGCAACACTCGATTGCAATAAAACATAAAAGCTTTTCAATAAACCATTTATTATATTTCTCAGTCTAGTAAAATGTTAATAGCTTCTTTCGTCTTAAATAATTTAGTACCCAAAATAATCTACCATTGAGATAAAAGATCAAAGTCTGTGTGTCTACTAAGGAGCCAGGGTTTGGGTTTGTTGAGAGGTCCACCTCCCTGTTTCAATGCTGATGTTTTCCCTTCAGCAGTCTTCTTACACGAATGCCAAATAAACCTGCAATTTTGTACAAGAATGTTATCGATAAGGTAAATTAAAAAGTTGTTCAGTTAATAAAAATATTTACAGCACCATCTAACATTTTTTACACGAACTGTTTACCCAAGTTTATGTTCAATTATTATATTGCTAACGCTATAAGCGCCATCTAGTAACACTATTATTAATCGTGTTAGTAAAACCAAAAAATAGATGGCGTGACAGTAATTTGCGTTTCGTATTATAGTATTACGATGTTTTTGCATATTAAGGTTAATTACTATAAATATACAAATACCAAGAACGATGAATACTAGGTAGTTGGTACGTTACAACTTATACGTCTCATGGATAAGGGAAAAATTCAGATTATAGGGGACATTCCGTAATAGAAAGTAGTCTGATATAAAAAAAATAATCAATAATAACTTACTTAGATGCCCATATATAAAATTTTAAGAAAACCACATCTTTACTAATGTAATAAATGCGAAAGTTTGAGAGAATCTATAGTTGTTTGTAACACTTTATACTACTACAGAAAAGATTTGGCTAAAACTTGGCAGGCAGTTAATTAAGATCCTGGATTAAAACTTATACTTATCCTGATATTGTTAAAGAAAAAAACCACGCGGGTAATACCGCGGAATTAATGAAATTAATGAATGAATAATAAAGTACCTTGGTGTTTTAATGGTCTGGTTATGAATAGGACATTGGAACTCCCAGTCCGGTAGTTGCAAAATGTAAATGATTTCCTCCTCTTCATCCGCGGCTTTGCCCTTGTCATTTTTCGATCCCGCATACGGCTAAAGAACAGAAAATACTATTTAAAATATCGTCACATGCGAAGATATTCTTTTTTTTCTTTTTTCTTAAGAGTAATAAAATTTAATATCTCGCAAACATAAGGCGATCCGGCGTTCTATCCCACCTTGACTAAAAACCATTTACATTTTCTGACAGCGTAACTTACAAAGATGCTAGGCGCGACAATAGATTCGCTTGGATCCAGAAATCCGTCCAGAATCTGTTGGTTGATTTTGGTCTTCCTGGCCATGTTGAAGTTCGAAACCTCTTCTTGGGACATCGGGAACGTAATAAGGGGGCGCCTGTAGGGTAATAGCCATGACAATGAAAATTTAGCTACGCATATTATAGAAACTCTATATAATGTACTAAGTCCTACATTCGGCGTATCTGAAGTGATAAATTCAATACGGCTTACGCTGTTGGTTAGAGTGAGAGAGGAGATTGCCTACCGCTGGCGTATGCGAGAGTGAAAGGGAAGCCAGACAGCCTGACGCTGTAACGCGCTACGTAACCAACGCTTTAAAGTTTTCAAAAATTACGAATGTAGGAATATTTTTTTTTAAGACGACACTCGTCCTATAGACGTTAGGATAATATGTTTCAGTTTCCTTCTGCAATTGACACAGCTTCTAGGTTAATAAGTAAAATGTTTTACATGATTGGGTATAAAATTAATCAGTTTTATATAAACGCAAATTCGCCGACTTTAACATTTGCTGTAAATCTAAATTGAGATAACAACCTGTAGATATTAAACTGAAGCATGGTTTAATTTTTTGTTAATAATTTATGCCAACTTACCTGAAAGGGTCTAAGTAAAGCGCCCGTTGGGGTAGCTTGAAATGTTTGGCGATATATTCCTCGGTGAGGAGTTGGAACCCGGGGCCGGAGCCGGGGGCTGCGGCGGCGGCTGGTGTCGGTCTCGTCGAAGCTTTTGGTCGTGCGTCGTCGCGAGGCACTAAGCATATTACTGGCAATTGGGCCCTTGCCGCGCTGCCACCCGCCGCGCCAGTGCACGCGCAACAACTACAAAAAACACAAATAAGACATATATGGCGACCGCTTGACGACCGCTTGGCGCAGTGATACCACAACTGCTTTCTGCGCGAAGGGTCGTGGGTTCGATCCCCACACCGGAAAAATATATTTGTAATTTTCATTTTATATTTTTCTGGGGTCTGGGTGTTGCTATGTATTGTATGTATGTATTTACAAAAGAAAAGTATGTATATGTAGTTCATTCCGTTATCTAGTTGCCATAACACAAGCTTCTGCTTAGCTTGGAACTAGATCGCGCTGTGTATAAATGTCCTGAAATATTATTATTATTATTATATATGCGTAATATTAGTATGTAAAGCTATCAACGCGAATTCCCTTATAAACTATCATTTAACACTTCAAACGAAATGTAAGACTATTTATTGCTATATAAATCCTAACCAATTTTTAGACTAAGTTGTTTCTAAATTTTAACAAAAACGGTTTGGTGCCTAAAACATGAAGCTTAATAGAGTAGAAACAGAGTTACTTAGGCTTTTATAATATAAGAAGGGATTCATTTAAACCACCAACCAATTTTGTAATGAAATTGTGCTAGTAAAATACCATGACACTTTGAATTATCATCTATTTAATCACTTGCTAAGAGATTCATGATTATATTATAAATACAAATTTTTACAGTTGATTGATTAATTATTATACACATAGAGGTGCTATGCGTATAAAACCTCAGGGCACGGCTAGTACATCAAACCAGAATATTCCTGCTCTCTTTGGCTGAACGAATAAATCCATCTAGACGAAGATTATGGGAATGTGGTCAATGTGTGTGACATTTTATATACCTACCTAAATATGTACGTAAAATGTACACTGTTGATATCTCGTCGTATGATATGATCATTAGATCATTAGTGAAGGTCTGTCAATGATAATATAAAAAAATACTTTTCTTAAATTTGGGGTCAATACTTATTCTAATGAGTATACTTTTGTGTGTTATTATACGCAGTTTTTTATTTAAACTATCTTCTTATATTCACGTGATGATCTTAGTTCGATTGTGTGTTGAGAGAAAAAATATTAAAAATAATTACCTGGCCATTTTAAAATTTTTATCTTACAATTTTAACACTTTAAAGTATTATCATTTTTTTAATACAATTTAAAAAAATAAATTATTTAACCGATTTTATTTACATTTTTAACTTTCCAATAGGTGGACCAGATAATTTTTTTGATAATGACAATGTGGATAATTTCTTTTTGTGTCAATACGATTTTAAATGGATTTCATTAAAAAGAAGGTTACACGTTTTACCTCATTACAATATTATTAAAATGTACCTACATTATAAAACAAAATTAAATTTCCTTTCTATTTATCTCTTACGAACCATTATCAATCTATAAAAAATCTTTTACAGCTGCAAAAAAGAAACAAATCCTAACAAATTTCATATCCGATATCTATTCGTTTTCAAAGTCTGTAAATAAATAACGTGTGGTGTTTCCATAGTTCACCGTTCTATGCTATTTGATAAGTTTCAGTTGACTTAAACCGGGGGTGCGGATGTGCAATACTAGAATAGGTATTTTACTTTTATTATTCAGACGATGAATTTTACCCGCCACATGAACGCCGCGAGCTGGGAACTAATCCGCAAAGTTCATCATCCAAAACCTTTTTAGTACAAGGAAATTTGACACTACGACTAAAGTGATTAGGACCTATATTGCGTGTAGTTTAAAAGGTATAATATTGAACAGTTGCCGACTTTCGTTCTGCAAACGATACACTATTTATCGCTGCCGGCGACAACTTTATTGCTGTTAGGTTTCCTCTTTCTTACTTTTTATTGCCAATCTCTCATATTACCTAGGCGTTACTTTTTCTTAATATATTATCAAATGCTGCTATGAAATTAAAACGTGTTATACAAATAATAAGGACATTAAACTTAATGAAAATGAACAAAAATATAATGTAAAATAGATAGTATACAATTAATGAGAATACTGAAGCAAATATCAAAACTATTAATTGAAGCTTTAGCTTGCTTGCGCGGGCGGGCGTCTAAGGGCAGATTCAGTGACGCGTAGGTATCATAGGAAAATTAGCCTTAATTTATATCGCAATGCCTAGTTCTTGATACTTGTTTTATATTCCTTCAGAGCATAGATAATTCAATAAAGATACGTAAAACCTTTCAATAAATAATACCACTGAAGAGAACTAGTATTGTTTGCTTTTAGATTGTGTGAATATATTATATACATTGCCTCCAAGTGTATATGATTTGTGGGTTTATAACTATGCTTAGTACACAAATCAACCGAAAAAAGTGTTCCGCACAGCAGCGGCAGCACACATACATACAAGTCAAAACGATAGAAAAGAGATAAATGATAAAACCAACAAGAAAAAAAGAGATAGTTAGTTTTGTCAGTAGCGCGTGAATGCACCGGCAGCCAATCACCTAATGGTAAGACGTCTTAATTAGGATATTTGTGCGTATTCAAAATTTTGCGCTAATAACATAATATCTATTTAATATTAATAATCATTGCTTGAAGGTGTAACCAATTATAATTTAAAATTGATAAATATATGTGTGATAGCAAATATTCTAAGCAATTCTTAAAGACTATTTTGATGTTACTAAAGACACAGGTGGGTAATAATGTAGGTAGATACAAAGTAAAAATATCGCTTGACACTTCTAAATCTATTCGTAACTTGTTGAACATTACTGAATCTTCAAACACCCGTTACAAGCATTACTTACAATATTATTCTTTTTATTTTTCTTCACACCCCTTTTTGTTGGAGTGGCTATGTCTATTGAAATTCGTTTAATGTTATTTTGAAGAACAATTTATATCGATTGCCCCGCCATTATGATAATGTGATTTCTTTAGTGTTGTTCTTTTTGACTTGAAACAATGAGTTCCTTTTTGATTTGGCCGGTTAATACCGCATTATTTGACAGAACATTTAAATGTCTCATTTGTCAAATTGAGAAAAAATAGTATGTTGCATTTATTTTAGGCTCTGTGTAAGTAGTATTTAGTAATTGGAAGTTATTATTTTGACCACCGTATCATCCTAATTGAGCTTAATAAATAATTTCTTGGACCTGCCACTTATATTTTAATGTTGTGTTTTTATATAGTATTTCTAATACTATCACTCTATGATTGTGAAAAGTAGACACGTTATAAAAAGCAAAACGCTGTATTGCTAAATGTAATATTTGTAACAGATGTAATTCAGTAGATAATAAAATAATCTCACATTCAAAATTTAATTATCTTTTAAGCAAGTTTACCTAATATGTATACACTATACATGTAAACAACGTGACTTTGTATAGAAATAAATATGTTGGCGATCAATTATGTTGTTGTCTGTACACATACGTTTGGGAAGCAAAAGACGACGTTTTAATTAGTTTTTCTTGTCGCCGAATATTTGTTCAGATCGAAGAGGGTTATTCGGCAGCTGTAATGCTGTCACCAGGTACGTTTGTCGGAGCAAATCCCTCGGCACCAGTTCCTAAGACTTATGTTAACCTGGTAGTTTATTTTGAAGAAAATCATGTTAATATGTTGACTTATTACTTACTAATTTAGTAAGTTAGTAAGTACTTATTCACACAAAAATTGTTTTTATCATAAAATTACCCATAGAATGTTTATTTTTCTTATTATGTCTTGCTTATCTTGAGTATATAGGTATATTTAGATATAACATTATGAAACTATTGTGCATAAGGTAGATATATTATTTTGATGAGAAAAATTAGAAAGGTCGGAAAAATCAATTGAACCGATTTTATCGCGATTATTTCTCGAGTGCTGATAGCTATGATAAATTGCACTATCTAGAAAAAATACCAACGCTTCAATACGTTTAATTTTACTGATACCGATTTGAAATGCAAGCAATTTGCAGCGATATATGATTCTAATAAGGACGATATTCCGATACATTCATTCAATTCACTGAATTCTATTGTTCCTTTCTACATTGCGATATCGTTAATCCGAATAAATAAGGATTTCGTTGTTTATTTTATTTGATCCAAAAGCCAACGTTATTTCCGTTTAATAAATGAAATATTTCATTTATAATTCTATAAAAAATATTCTCAAAAGCTTCAGGTGTGGTGTGTTCAGATTTTTGGCGTATTTTGTTTTCCACCGTAACAAAGAATTTCTGACATTCAGTTTACACTACAATTTTGGAAAATTGCTTTGTAAAAAGCTCTTGCATCTATATTACGAAATGCACTTCGTCATACCGAGATCCTATATTGTCATAAATTGCTTGAATATATTGCGAAGATCACAATTTATATTGCTCGGCTACATCTAATATAAGGCGAGGTAAAAATATCTACAAAATTGAATACTAAGTGCCTTTGATGCTTTATATGCACTATTTTGAAGCCTATATTTGTTTGCATATCTACCATAATGTAAACAATAAAATCGTAAAACTGTATAATTTTTTTTTTTGAACAAAGAACCTATCGGGCGAGTTGTTTTAGCGTCGACATATTTAAGACATTTGTTTAAAGTCTCCTATAATTTAGAATGAAGTCAATTTTTAGCCGTGGCCTTGCATTATTGAAAGGGATGATCCCGCTCCAATATGTCGCCGGGGGGAGGTCCGGAGCACAATACCTAGTCGTAATTTATTCGTCTGGGACACGTGCTGGTTAGTTGACTACCTATTTAATAGCTGTTATCAAATATAGTAAAAAATAAGACAGTTCTAGCTGGCAGCAAAGAAAGATTAAAAAAAATTAATAACTGTTTAAGTAGTTATTCATTTTTGGAGGGAATTTTGACATAACCTAATGTCATTGGCAAACGTCACCTAGTATCAGGCGACAGATTTCAATAAAATATATATAGATATATTGTACTCGTAAATGAAAATACTGTATTGACCTATCAGGGCCATTGAATATAAGAGTATTTCTGTCAAATATATTACGCTTTTGTCTTTTTACCTATAAACTTACAGCTATGTTAATATTATATTCCTAGCTATAGGTATATTATTTTGTTTAAACTCGTAAAACCCGAATATTTTATTTTTATTTTTCGAGCACTAACAAAGCCTAGGTACAAGCGTCACAAATAATAAGATTTTCTGATGGAAAATAATTATCAAAATCAATGCTAAGAAAGAGAGAGATTCTACGTGTGACAAGTGACCACCACTTATAGTACTTCGTTTTTATATTCTTTATAATTATACTGTATGCATCTTATAGCTAAAAACTATTAACACATGTCTCGTTCAGAAACATTAGTTTTCAATCTTTTGAACGAAGAAAGCGAATTTCAGAATTGTGCATAAAAGCGCTAAATGGACTTTGCTTAAAACCTTATTGAACGGCTGCGGGCGATACCCCACACTTGCAATGCGTTGGACCGAGTGCGCGTTGCAAATCGTTTGTCAATCCGTGATATTGCGTCGCTTCGCCTTGTTAGCATTAGCAGCAGTCTTCCCCACACCATGGAGAATGCGGCTTGACCAATAGGGTATATGCATGTATTTTTTTTATTATTTTAAACGTTTCTATGAATCATTACATTACCCAAAAAAAATACAGCGCAATGCAAATATAAACCATTATACTTAAAAAAAATATATCAAAATA
>DWAJ01006626.1:0-10188 GCA_018238005.1 Eurema mandarina | reverse complement strand
CGCCTCGACGCGTCCTCGTGCGACGTGTCCAGCCTGTCCAGCGGCGAGGAGGACGAGCGGTTGCGCCGCTACCGCACGCACCAGCCGGCCCCACAGCCGCAACCGAGCCCGCAGCCGCAGCCACATCCGCAGACTGTACATGTACAGCAGGTACTTACTATAAACATTATCTACAAACGCCCTGACATTCCGAACTTGAGAGATCGTACCGATATCTTAGCTATAGAGTTCTTAGTCGCAAACCCATTTTCGTAACTTACCTAGAGGTGTAGGCTATTTTGCTGCACATTTCTAAATTAATAGATTGAAAACCATTACTTAGCTAGCAGGCAGTGGCTCAATAGCACATACAATAATATCTTAGAGAATATTATTCTTAAGAAAAGCACCTTTTTGTTTAGTGGTTAATAAGCTTACTAAGCTACTGTAAGTTTGCCTTTAGTAAAGGTCGGCAACCCACCTAGGTGCACCTTTATAGCGGGCGGCGAAGACCATCCATCTGGTGGCTCGCCTGCTTGTTTGTCCCCTATGTTATAATAAAATTCACTTTTAAATAAAAGTTGCTTACGTATTTATAGGCACATCCGCCTCGTGCATCAGTGTCAGCGCTAACGAGCGGCAAGCGCCCGCCGCCGCGCAACGTGTCGTTCGCGGGACCCGACGGCGAGATCGTGCTCAGTCCCTCGCAACTGCGCTCGCAGTCCTAACCGACTGGACTCGTCCAGTCTCACACTCTAATGACTGAACTGATCATTTTCACGTCTTTATTGACTGAACGGATCGCGATAAGCCTTACATGTGAACTTGTAATATGCAGCCGATCGGGTTCAGAGTTACCAATTGTTTGATTTAGTGCGTAAAATGTCTTTATACGTGCTTATGTTATGACTTCTGAATCTCGCAATTCGAATTTTAAGACATATTATGTAAAGTTTAATAATTTATTATAAATAACGAATATAATGTTTTCACTCCTTATAACCCATAGCTCTTGAAACGATCGGCAGCAACATACACGATGACATCTAAATTTCAGCTGCTCTTTTATACCGCAAACTATTCTTAAACCATGTGATAACGTGAAGTGGACATTCGCACGTTTGTTATCGACTCATTATGTGCATTATGTACGAACTTGGATCATTGGTTACTTTGTAGGATCGTGTCATAAACTAAGCGTTTAACTCCGTAGTGATTTTACTGAATGTGCTAGTTCCATCCGTCTTTAAGCATACTACTAGATGCATTTACGCGCCGTGCAATTTTATTTACTTCACTATACACTCGAGAGACCGGTACATAAAATTGCACTCACGTAATTTGTAACTAAATAGATATTGAATGTATAATATAAACATAATTATGTTAAAACTGCCTACTACTAGACGCGAATTTATATTTAATTATAAAATTCATAAAAATAGATTTATAACTGACAATAATGATTGTTAACTGATATGTAAAGTGTTATGGCGTATGTGCGTTGATTTTATTTGATCGTAAAACTATCCAATCGAATCTGTGTAGTTCAAACGCCGAGATTAGGTACTACTATTTTGCATGTTTCATAATCAGAATCTAAACAAATTCTTATATTGATTGCTACATTCTAACATCTATCTAAAATATAATACTGTTACTAGAAAACAAATATTTTAACTGATATAATATACATATACAGAGGAAGGTTTTAATTAGGCTTTGAATCTATTTTGTAAAAACATATTCAATGTAAGAATACCTTGGCGCTTGAACTACGGTATAACACCAAAGTAATATTTGTATAATGATATTATAGTTAGCAAATACATGACGTTCGATGTATAGTGATACTGTTTGACAGTTACGTTTTTATGTGTAAGGGAATACGATAAATAATATGTGTTACCCGTGCATTGTATATGGCACATATAGTGAAGTACTGTTTATAAATATAATATATTATATATTTTAGAAATATTTGCACCTTTCGTAGTGAAATCAATTGTATATCTGCAGGATTTAATTAGAGTGTATTTCATGGACTCTAGCTTCGGAGTTAGACGAAAAATCGTACCTACTTATTATAAAAGACATTTTTTGATTCGTTTTGTCAATTATAAATTTGTAATCAGATGAAAATGTATAGTTATTTTATATTATTTAAATCTAAGAATTGTCAATTACTTAAATTAATTTTCGCATAGAATTTGAGGTTTCGCTTCTTAAAAACATTAAATAATTACGCATAATATTAAACGAAGTTATGAATCGGGGATTGCTGTATATTTTACGGTCCTGACAATTTATTATTTACTTTTGTCACTAAAAAAATAAAGTAAAACTTAAATAATTTGGCAGAGATATAAAAATGTATTCGAGGCACTAGATTTTGCAAAATATATTTGATAATCGTATATTTTTAAATATTACAATCGTCATCAGAATTTTGAAAGCATTAACATTTATATGAACACATAGTTTTGAATGAAACTATTTGGTTCCACATCGTTCAGTGTAACGTAGCCACCTAAATAGACGTTAAGGGAAAACATGAGCTTTGTTTAGATTTACAGGTGGCTTGACCCGCGTGTATATAACCACCTCATTTCACACCATATTTTCTTTAAAATATTTCTATCCTATTTATACATTGATTTTAATATTTAAGCGCACATATTCTGGTGACAGGGTGATTAAAGTATATTTGTCTACCAGCAAAAATTTTCTATATCTTTCGGAGCCGGAACGAATCGGAGCTTATCTTTCATATTTGATTCGAAATTATTCTATACTATACCTTTTATATTTTAACAGATTAAATATTTCTGAGAGTGTATTCCACTTCCGGCTCTAGTTGTTGACGTTTCGAATACACAGTTTTGTCACAGATTATACAGCCTTCTTATTTATAAAGAATATTCGACATAAACAAAGAAAATAATAAAAATATTTACCTATCCACGTTTTTATCATAAAATAATATATCGCATTACGATGTACCTATTTGTAATTTTTTAACCTGCACCTTATTTTCGGAGTAAGATAGATTATGCGACATTTGTCAAAAACTAACAATGTTACAAGATGTAATTTCTAAAATAAATATTACTGTATAGCGAAAAATCGTCTCATATGTCATGCGATTCATGAGTTCCTTTTTCAAATTAGATGAATGGTTATTTAAAAAAATACTATAATCTGTTATTAGAACGATAATTTACACAGAGTATAAATAAAACAACTTATCTACAGTTACGTTTTAGACAGTTCAAAAATGTTAAAATAAATCTAGCCAGGATTATTGTAGATGTTTCTTGCGAATAAATTGTATTTTCGTGTGTCATTAATTTAATGTAGGACCTTCAGGTTATAGCAGAAAAAGCATGTGCTTCCAATCGCTTAGATAGACAATTCTGCCATTACTAGAATGTGCTGCATTGCTTCTTAAAATTCACGTGTTACGACGTCGGCCTAACTCACGCAACATAGAATTGAATTATTTTCAAATATAGATAAAAAAGACCTAAATAAGTACCTAGCAAATAGGATATTTTCTCATATAAGTTATTATTATTTCTGTACAGGGTAAGTTATTATTCGGAGGCAATAGCAATAATGAAAATAGTAATAATGATCGATGTATTTATGTAATTTATGGCTATTTGTAACTACGGCTTGTAAGGCTGTGTCATCCTCGTACATAATTATAAGTTGCGCAGACCAAATAAAGATGTTCAATACAATAAGTGATTTGTTTAAGATTAGATATATTTTAAGTCTGTGTAACATTCTGTAAGTGCTTTCATTTTTGTTGGTCATAATTTTTTAAACAAACCATAGACAATCCATTGTTCGAAAATCCATGCATTGCTTTATGAAAAAAATACATAACCCTACCAAATTGAGTTGTCATGCGAAGCTTCGAAAACACCTTCGTTTCGTTCGAAATTCATATACATTTCAAATTTTCGGCATTAAGGTACGTTTAACAAACCGTTTGCAATCTTATATTTAATGTTAATACTACAATGGTTTGGCAATACAACTATAATATAAATCGGCTAGTTTATTACGTGTGATTATTCTAAGCGACTGCAATCAAAATATGTAATATAACTCAATGTAAGGATGAATCTATGATGGTAATCTATGTCGATGCTCTATGCTGTTCTATTCTTTTGTATTCGGCAGTTTTTTTTTCTTCTTGGGATTTCAAACAAGTCACTGCGATCGGTAGTACTGAAGTAATGAGATCGTTAATATTGATTGAACTGTGATTAAATGTTAAATTTGTGAAGTTTATCGAGATGGTAATGTATAAATTTTATATTGAGTTCCGATGTTCGGCTAGGCTCAACGTTGACAGTTTTATATCGAATTCGTTTGTTCCCTTATTGTTTGTATAATTTATAGGCATTGGTGCATATCATGTGTAGAGCAGATGATTAATCAAATAAATTAGAAGAAAATCATGATGTTTTATTTTTCTACTAGCTGTTCTCAGCGACTCCGTCCGCGTGGACTTTCATATTAACTTTGACCCTCCTTCCCCCTTTATAACCCTATTATTTCAGTTAAAAAGTAGCCTATGTTTAATCTCAGGCTCTAGATCATTTGTGTACCAAATTTCATTACAATCGGTTTAGCAGTTTGACCGTGAAAGCGTAAAATTATAAAAAGTTTCAACCCCTTTCACAAAGCCTTTTGGGGGTTGATTTAAAAAAAATAGTAGCCTATGTCCGTCCCCAGGCTCTAAACCATCTGTGTACCAAATTTCATTCTAATCAGTTAAGAAGTTTTACTGTGATTGAAAGACAGATAAACAGAGTTACTTTCGCATTTATAATGTTAGTATGGATTTTTATATAAAACAAATATCCTTAGTAACAGTTCACCTATACCATACCTCCCCCTATATTATGTACAAATTTCAGCTTTTGTTAAAGCATTAGTAAATTGCGTATAAAAAACTACTAAGGCGGAATAATAAAACAAAACTTTAATATAACATGTGATATATTTCCAACACTAATACCGAGCACATATATATACATTATTGCAAATCTTAAAACAAAATCACAACATGACAAAATACGAATACATTCAAACACAAGCTTTGACACAATCAAGTTGGAACTAGATATAATATAAAAATACAGAAACAACATTTCATACATTATACATAATGTTATATACTCGAAGAATACATATATCATACATCTAAGTTAATGGACCAGAAACTTCTTATATAAAATATTCTAGGCATAAAGAAGACATTTAATTTTAAGAGTCATACTCATACAAATGATTTAGGTACGATCGTAGACTTGAAATTATACTTCTTTATGGGCCTTATTATTTCTTTGTTTTATAAAAACGTCGATTAATTACTCTATAAATTACCAGAGCTATACCGGTTTTTGTTATATATGCAATTTGGCATAATATTTATTTATTTAACCCTTTTTTATACAAAGAAATCTTATACACTAAAGAAATTAATTAAATTTAGGTGTAAAAGGCTTATATCTGACTCGCAGAATTAAAATTATTTCAAAATCAGTTAGATCGTTCTACAAATAAACAACCTCACGGCGGTAAAGTACCTTTTTATAATAACAGTACTTATAATGGTGAAAAGAAAATTAATACTATAAAATTGATTGATACTTAATATTTTGGCCCAAAAAGAAGTATACATTTCTGCATAAATACATAAGTACTCACACATTTTCATTATAACAATTAAACTACATGAATAATAACTACGCAATAATATTGAGACCAAATTTCATGGAATAATATATAATACATTAATTTAAAATTTATACAGATTGCATGGAAAATGTGCACTACGTGAGTAAAGGACAGGTTTTTATACTAATAATAAGTATCTCTTTCAATATTAATACTAGCCTTAAATCTGATATTAGTAGGCCTATAGTATGTATAACGAAAACATTTTAAAATCGATTTAGACTTCTCGAATGTACTGAGTTATAAATCTTTTCTTTATTACGATTGATATAACATTATTAAAAACTATATCTGACACAGAAATATTTCTAGGCATGACACACACATTGTCATTAAACCGAACCTCGACACCTCATTAAAATTAGTTCAATAGCTTAGATGGTACATGCATGCATACATACATACATGCATAGACTGCCAAAATCATAACACTTATTTTTGGTTCACCGGAGTCGAATAAAAATTTAAAGAAACAGAATGAAACTAAATAGTTTAAAATTAATTGGTTTAAATATACTAATTAGAATGAAAACGCCAATATCTCCACGAATTTCACCTTTTAACTAAACTTACAAAATTAAATCGCCCAGAAATTCTACTTCTATATTACAATAGAATTCATACACAATCATCTTATCACAAAACCGTTAGTATTATTTTCAATTAAACAAGCAAAATACTGTTATGGTTTACACCACAGCCTAAATAAACTTAATTCTACAGTTAATATAATTCTTTAAAAAAAAAATAAAAAAAATCTTCCCTATAAATTAGTACCACAACCTAAACATGTAGCCGACCAAATATAAATTCTGAGGACACGAATTGTATTTGAATTTAACATAAAATAGACTAGCTATATCTTTCGTATCTACCTTTTAACCCTTGCGATGCGTTTAAATAGCGATAAAGTTAAGCATTTTTCCTTTTTTTGAAGTGGGGAAGTCCTCATAGGATACCCTATGGGTAATGTCGGACTTCTACCGACCAAATTAGCCTATATCTTTAGGCTAAAATCTATATTTAATTTATATTAAATTTCATTAAAATCCGCTCAGTCATTTCGGTGTAAAACAGCAACAGGGCGACGTATAGATATAAAAATTACTGTCGTATTTTTAATTTTAATAACTATAGAATGGTAACTAATCAGAGTCGATTCCGCTCCATAGATATTTTAAACTGCGCAATAGATTTTGATAGACTGATTCGAAAGGAAGGTTCATGCGAGTAATACGTGCATAATGAATGCGTGCTTTCATACATTTCCCAACACTCACAATTTTAATATGAACATTTATCTTCTTTATAAGACTTTTAGTAGTAGAACAAGTTTAACATATTTCAGAACATACTTTTATTTCGCGGAAGACTTCATTATTAATTTTTTTGTATGTATTCGTAGAGACCAAAGCATTTTTGTGTTAAATCGATGGCCGTTTAAACGAAAATCTGAATGAAAACCCCACTTAGGAGAAACATTTACTTTATTACATAAAACTATGATCTGTACAAATAGGTCTATATAGATCGATGTTTACAGACGACAGTTTTAAAAGAACATAAGTAATGAAACCCATAAGTTTATAAAAAAGTAAAGATATTAATATAATTATTGTTGGAGTTATTAGAAATGTATACAAAGGTAGTAAAGATTTTTTTTTCATGAAAATAACGAAACACATTTTAATATGGAATTTTGAAATATCATTAATGACAGAATTTGTTAGCTATTCTATTAAATTGAGGTATTTTTAATAATTTGTTTGTTTGAAAATATATTAATGGTTAGTACTTTGTACTAACGATTCAGTACAGTTTTTGTGTTGGAATATTCTTCAGTGTATTCGATATTTCCATTCCATATTTCTTTTACCGCGTCAAGTTCGTTATTTCATGACCAAACAGTTTTGGTATAGGTAAGCTTTCTTAAACCCGCCTTAACATATACCTTTTACACAATAAGATTAACTGATTGATTGAGCTGGGAATAACCATACAGGTTTAGAACTTCAATAAACATAGCATACTTTTTATCACGATATTGCTATGAAAACTAAAATTATTTATTATTACCCGAATACACCCACCCGCAAAACGTTGCTTTTATTCCACGTTTATTAATATAATTATTTTAGACATTGAATATTTCCTACTTATATTACATTAAAACTATCGTCCGTAATAAATCTAGTTTATAATTTAATATCAAATGGTCTCTATGATACCTTTCCGTCTGGGCCGAGGCTCCCCGGATATGAACGAAGTCTCTTCGGACGAAGTGCGCGATACTCGCGGCGTTTGCGACGTGCTTGGAACGTTCTAGAACATTTTTTTTCTTTAATACTTCATGACACTCATACACAGCGTCATCTAGGCCCGAGCTAAGCAGAGCTTATGTTATGGAAACTAGATAAAGGATAAATTACATATACATACACGAGACCCTAGAAAAATACAAATGTAAATTACAAATATATATTTTCCGGTGTGAGGATCGAACCCACGACCCTTCGCGCAGAAAGCAGTTGTGCTACCATTGCGCCAACCGGTCGTCAATTAAAAAGGTCCTCAAAAATTGTTGAAAATGGACATCTTCCAACTCAGTTTTGTCAGATCAGTCAAATTTATCTCCCTTTTTAAAATAATGTTTCCACGCATTTCAAACCAATTTTTCAAATGGTTTTGAAAAGCATAGCAGTAATTAATCTAACAGAGCTAAAAGAACGGTGTATCTAGACCCACCTTGTTTAAAAATTAAAGTATGCTGTGATGATAAAAAAATAATAATATTAAATCTAACCTG
The DNA here is from genome assembly GCA_018238005.1 of Eurema mandarina. Taxonomy (NCBI): domain Eukaryota; kingdom Metazoa; phylum Arthropoda; class Insecta; order Lepidoptera; family Pieridae; genus Eurema; species Eurema mandarina. The sequence goes on along the minus strand of DWAJ01006626.1, from coordinate 1,643 downwards.
CAAGCTATGCGTGGTGGTCCGTTGTATGTTTTCTAGCGGTATCTCCTCATCCCGTGCCCGGGGCGAACTTTCCCGGGATCCCCCGCCTCGAGACACGCTACTGTAATTAGAAATACTTATTTAATAATAATAATATATTGAAATAGTTCGTATATTTCGCTATGTTCAAGCAAGCCTATTTGGTGAATGTCATAGGACGTAAAGAGGAATTGACAATTTGCTTGAAGCTATACATATACATAGACTTAGCCTTAAGTTTAAGTTAAGCTTACTGTTATTATTGTTTTATCCTATGTTGTGTTTAGATGTTATTGTATAGTGTGTGTGTTTCTTGTTTCTTGTGTATATGTCGCAGGCGGATTATAATCCGCTGTATTACATTACGGCTATCCGTTTTGTAATGCGATATAAATATGCTGTAAAAAGCATATTGATCTATACTAAATACACAATTTATTTAAGGTAACTTCTTTGGATAAGGATTAATGCTGTATAGTTAAAAATGACTTCGTAAATAACCATTTCTTAGTAAAAGATTAAAAATGGTTATGGTGGGTTATCTCTAAGAGATAGACATATGCCATCGCGGACTTTTTTGTAGAACTTTTTGAGGTGGACAATAGGTAGTACAATATTTTGGTCTATCTCGTAGGGTTTAGCCAGCGTTTCCAATATAAGCGCAAAAAACATTCTTATTTACGACATCACATTAGAAACCTCTAAATCTATCAGTCTTTCTTTGATATATTATGCATCTATTATACATATAAACCTTCCTTAAGAATCACTCTATCTATTAAAAAAAACTGCATCATAATCCGTTGCGTAGTTTTAAATATTCAAGCATACATAGGGACAGACAGACAGCGATAGCGACATTATTTTATTCTATGTAATGATGTGTTTTATGAATAAATAAATAAATAAATAAATAAGTAGAAGTAAGTAGAGTTTTTTGAAAAGTACAACCTACACAAGAACTAATAACAACCCCAACTAATTTTCCTTTCAAATACCAAAAACGCAAAAGAAACCCAGGCCTAGAAGCTAGATAACATCTATGTAATACCTCTCCCGGCTAGTGGTGGTCCGTTCTCTGTAAACGACGACGCCATCTTTGAGCACGTGACCGCTCGCGCGGCGGAACCTGCGCTCCCCGTCCTCCCCGTCAATACCTGTAAATTATTATAATTACTTTAAAGTATCTAATAGATAATTAAAATAACACGGATAGTATTTATAATTTAATTTTGTTGCATAACATACGTGTCTTCTATCTACTAATCAACTTATTATACGACGCGACGACTCAAAACATTATGAATTTTCTTAAACAATAAATTATGCCATTGATTTGGTTATTGGTAGATTCAAACTGTAAAGTTAAATTATGCCGGTCACGACCCCTTATAGGCCATAGAAACTAATGAATACGTAAGTAAGTGTAAGTGATCGTATTTTATGTGCTATTTCTCTATTAACTTAAGCTGCTGACTTAACACTGCAAGCCCACTTTTCACCTCTTTCCCTACATCACTATTCATTATAATTTTTTTGGTAAATGTTTTGTAATACCATGACGATTCAAAAGTGTTACTTTATGTAGCCTATTTGAATAAAGATACTTTTGACTTTGACTTTTC
>DWAJ01006625.1:0-10188 GCA_018238005.1 Eurema mandarina | reverse complement strand
CTCCTGATGTGACGTCACACATTTTTAAAATTTATGTACCTATGTATTTAAAAATAAATTAAATTAATTAGACTTTTAAAAAATGTATTAAATTTTTAAAATTTTTAATTCACATCCAAACTGCGTTTTAATATTTTAAATTTTGACATGTGACGTCACAAAAGTATTGACCCCCATGCCCCTTGTCACACGATGTCACACTTCGGTGATACCCCCCCTCCCCATTAACGTGTGACGTACTTTATGGATGGCCCCTAATTCGCGTTTAAATCAGACGAAATTTGATCCTTTGGTGCCGTGGTACCAATATACCCACTACTTTTTGCAGCAAGGGTTGAAGATTCGGACCTCATAGTTTAAAAATACATTTGCTTTAATCTATGGTCTGTGTTGCTACGTATTATATGTATGTATCAGAGCAGCATAGTATGTCTATATAATGTGTGCGTTATCTATTTGACACAAGCTCTGCTTAGCGCGCTTAGATGGCGCTGTTCAAAAGTGCCCTGAAGTTACATTTTTTTTAGTAAATTTAATGCTAATAGGCACTTATGGTGACTCTATGTCCAAATTATTGCGCATTTAACGAGGTATATTAAAAAGCATAAGTACGCATTATTATTATTATAAAATACTCGTAAAACTAATTCAAAATTATTTTACTTTGTCAATGTTATAAATTATAATTAAGTAAAGTTATTCACGGTCAGTAGTCGTACTTATTATGGATTTTAACCGTTCGCTCGCAAGGTAACTACTTGTGGTAGGAGGTCCTAAACTTTGAGGTAGAAACTCTATAATAACTAAATTGTCTATACTGAACGTATTTTCTCTATGGCCACGCATGTGCACGCCGATGCACTCGCACACAAACTGTAAGTCACACACTTTACAAGATATATACTCTGTGGAGTCTAAAGCCATGTGGTCTGTAGCGTGCTCGCAACACAGATCATATGACGTAAAGTAAACGTCACAATGACCACACTTATACAATTTTGGCGCGTCACTTCTATCATCTATGGCTACTCTATTATCTGTGACGTCTGAACTGCTAACTCTCTGGTCGGAACTAGATGGTTTTACATCATCTGTGTCTTCGAAATATTTCGCTGTTCTGTACTGTCTTATACAAAAATCTTCACGTCTAAGTTTTAATACGGTGTGGTGAACAAATTTATGTTTGTCTATGCTTTTTGATGTAAATAATAGTCCACATTGATCGCATTCGATTAATTTTGAGGGATGGCTTTTCGCGTTCATATGAGACGCCATCGTGTCCTCTCGAAGGCAATTTGCTTTACAAACAGTACACTGATGAATCAATCTTAGATATTCAATTGGCGTTCTTGATAATTTACGAACTGTATTTCGCTGTTCTGTCGTATATCCATCACTATCTGGTATTTCCATGTATGTTTTTGGAGATTTTGCCTTAGCTATAGGGGTAGAAGTTTCGACGCCTGTCGTGGAAATATTTTCTATAGACGAATTGCTTTTTACCGAGTCGTTTATATTGGAAATGTGACTGCTAGGTAGGCTTAGGATTATATAATCTTCTATAGTATGTTTTGTCTCTTCATGGCGTCTTATAAGTATTTGGGTGAAATGCAAGCCACAATAGCGGCATGCAAATTGTTTTTTCGAATGCACACCCCTATCGTAATGATAGGCTAATGTTTTAATGTGGGAAAAGTGTAGCGTGCATTCCGAACACTTGTAAAGAACTTGTTTCTGTTGGTTGTCTTTTTTGTTTCCAACGACAAGTTCTTTAAGCATCGATGTCGACATGGTGGTATAAAAAGCCTTATTCAATGTCTCAGCGGTACATTTCAATTCCTTGTGAATCCTCTCGACGTGTAAACTGTAGCTTTTCTTCGGATACGAGGTTTTGCATCTCCCACAATTCGCTATATGGCTCTTCGTGTGCCCTCTTACCAAGTGCATCTTTAATCCCTTTTCCGTCATATAGCTCACTCTACAGGCCGAGCATTCAAAGATCCATTTTTCTTCGGAATCCGTGTCTGTGTTTCTTATCTCTACTTTTCCTACCGTGTAGGAAGTGACGTCACAATTGGACAGCTGTAAATGTTCACTCAAATCCCCCGAATGGAATGTCAGATTGCAATTCGGACATTTCTCAACTTGTCTGTCTGTTCGACACTTTTCCATGTGATCAATTAAATTCAGACGCGACACGAAAAGCAAATCGCACGTGCATTTATATAGAAAGGCCCCACACATGCTTAGTGAATCATTCAATTCATCTTTTTTAACCACAGTTTCGGAAAATTTCCGCTTCCTGGATTTTTCCTCGTTTATAAGAGTGAAGTCTTTTCGCGTCAAAGTCGGTAAACTTTTATGGGCGTGCTTATGGTAGACGAAGCTCCACTTCGTGAAGGAAAGTTTGCAGATCCGACACTTCACCACTAAGCCTGGTGACGTCACGCAACTGTGGTTATCCCGACTTCGCTGAGTGTGCATCCAGTTCTTGCATTTCTCGCACTGGTAAAGGACTAAAAATTTATTGAGGTCCATGTTTCTGGCGAATGGCACCACATTTATATTTTTCCTGTTGAAACCCGGATGACGTTTATGAAACGTGTAGTGACTGTTCAATGTTGTCTTCCTAAGTATTAAATGGCAATATTCACACTCGAAGTAGTAAGCTCTCGGCAAGCATTTATGACTTGTCGTAATTTTCTGGTTAAAGATAGACAAAGAGCACCCGCTACATTTATAGACTTCGAAACGTTTGCTGGTATTTTTGATCCCATTTTTAACGACGTAACCCAATTTTCTTTTGCTCTTGTGTTTCAAAATATGTTTGCTGTAAATCTCTTTTTTAATCAGCCGGCCGCAGTCTCGGCACCAATTAAATTTCAAATTACCTTTCCTCGGTAAGCTGCACAAAGTCTTGTTCAAGGAAAAGTCTTTTTCCATATTAAATACTATGATTTTTTTTGACAAATCAGTATTATGAAACCTCTCATGGTTGGACAGCGATGTTTTATTTAGGAACGATAAGTCGCAGTGGGAGCATTTGAACTTTTGTCGGTTCTGTGAGCAGCCATCTTGTTTTTGCACGTGCTCTATGGTAGAACTGTCATCGACTATAGAGTTGCACGTTCCACATTTAAACAAGGTATTGTTCGTCGACCCATCCCTTTCTAGATACAGCCTTAATCCGCGCTCAGAAACATACAAACTTTTCGCAATTATATGATTTTTCTGTTCCTCACTGATTGGCTTAAATATATCCATCCAGGACTCTTTTAACAAATTTTCGTAGTTAAATTTGAGTATTTTAAACGAGCTCTTCGAAATATTATTAAAATGCAACGCGGCGTGTCTTTCGTACGACACTTGATCGAATTTCAGGCCACAAGTGATACAAAACTGAACTATGACGTCATAGTTTTCCATATTGCAGAAATGGTTCTGGCAATGTTCCACCACATTGTCATACGAGTCAAAAACCACTTCACATATATCGCACATATAGATTATATTCCATAGAGATTGCATAGACTCGTATTTCTCCAATATACCCTGTATATCAGTATCGATGGGAGGATTAATAACTTCTAACTTTTCAGCTTTGACTTTTACGTTTGACTTTGACTTGACTTTGGGTGTATAGTTGTGAAATGGTATGTGCAATTTGTAGGCTAGGTCGCTAAAACATTCATTACATTTGGAGCACTGCCTGAAGTTATCGTCGAAACACTTATGCTTGCGCCATGCGACGAAACCGAAGAAATTTATCTTGCATTTAACGCATTTCTTCCATACCGGTAACGGGGGAGCGATTCTATTCATATTATGTATATCGTAGAACTCATAATCATTGAGTGTTAGTCTTTTATTCTCGTGCTCCCGCATCAAATGATTGTGGAACGATTTGTATGAAAAGCACAGACCGCAAAGTTTACATATCTTCCGAGTAGCTTTCAATAGTTCCTCACATCGGCCTGTGAGATGAAAATTCGATCTCTTATGCCCATACAACTTGCACAGACAGCAATAGTATATTACATCCTTTTGTTTACGCGTAGCTGGCTTCGTAGGACACACCCAATTCACTGTTATAACATCCAGACCGGTACTGTGCAAATTGCTGTGTTTAGCCGAAAATGATTCATCTACCCTCATGTTGCAGATTTCACAAATCACAAAGCGAGTCTTTTCACACGAAGACGCATGTCCTTTTAAGAATGTTCGCTCTTCGAAGAGCACGTCACAAAAATCACACCTACACACGACCATTCGCGCCACATTTTTGCTAATCACTATCACTTCGAAGTCACTAGACACTTTGTGTTGTAAACTATGCCTATCTATATCGTTTGACTTAAAGCCGCGTCCACACTGATTGCACCTATTTTCCTGAACGGTGTTGCCGCACTGCGCGCTGTGTTTCCAGGCAACGCACGCAGCGAGAAAATGCAAGGGACATTTATTGCATTTGAAGAGTATATCTTTTGGTACGGCACCATTTTGAGACTGTTCATCTACATTTTTCTTGTCTATGACATACTGTCCTATAGCTGACACACTCGGAGTCATAGACACATCCTGATCTTTAAAAGTTATGTCAGACTTGCCGTGCACAACAAGGATGTGATTGTTATACATTTTAGATTTCATATTGCGGAAATAACAATTTGGATAGGTGCATCTTCCATCAAATTTAATGTTAATAGGTTGCAGTGACGTCGTATTGTGTTGCCTTATGACGTGTTTTCTGAAAAACTTCATGTTAACATAAACACATTGGCATAACTGGCACCTCATGTATCTGTGAGCTTTAATATCACTCTCAATTGTACTTCTACTAGAGTACTTATACACTTCTAGATTACTTCTGGCTGTACTTTTTACAGCTTTATTCCTCGAAATCACATTAAAAGCTATGCTTTTTGTTGTACTTTTTCTTGCTTTATTTCTCGGTGGGGAATACATTTCTTCATCGACAACCACTAGCAACGAATGGGCTGCCATTCTATGAGAATCCATTGTGTTCTGCGTTGGGAACAGAATCAAACACTCATTGCAGAAGTACGGATGTTTCTTGAGTATATATTTCCAATCTTTGAGTAAAACTTTTGCTGAATATGGATTTCTTTCAAATGTCGGTTTTGTGCCGAGAATTATTTTATTCCCGGACACTTCTTGGAAGCTGTTTGCATCTATGAGATATAGGTTGTCCGGTTCAAAGTCCAATGGTTCCTCATATTCCAGCATTTCTGAAAATTATAATTAATCGATTATTTTATTGATTTAAAATAACACTGGCAACATTATCACTAAATTATGACATCTTTCATAAATTCATTTTAAGATAGTTATAGAACTGTTTTTAATCATTAAATAATCATTTGTTTATGAAATAATATTATTAGGTGAACTTTTATCTCAGATTTTCACAGGATGCAAAAGATAAGAACATATCCGGTATGAACGAAATTGGTTCCTTACAATTAAGAGTCGAACCAGTTCTTAACATTCTACCAATGAAAGCACAAATGTATACAGATACTAGCCGTTCCCCACGGTTTTACCCGCGTAATTTTCGTTCCCGGGGCAATACCGGGATTAAAGTATCCTATTTGGTAATCCAGGGTATCACCTATCAACATATCAAATTTCAACTAAATCGGTCCAGCCAGTCGGTTTTTGCGTGAAAAAATAACAAACATACATCCATCCATACATTCATTCACAAAAACTTTCACATTTATAATATTAGTAGTACATACATACAAATATTCTATTTCATTCCAAAATGGTTTCTACTTTAAATAAAAACTTTTTTTTAACATTAAAAAAAAGCATTCACTCCTACCTTTGTAATTTATTATACTTTGAACCGTCGTACTCCCGCAGTCAAGCACTACAATGAAATAATACAGAAATAATGCACATTACAGTTTATTAGTTATCTAGAGTTAGTGAACCTATACAAAGCAATTTAAAAGAGCTATATATAAGGCTTAGTAGAGCTTCCTTAATGATGAAGCCCCACTTCAGGCGAGCTGGACATACTCCTGATGGTAAGAGAAACGCGAGCTCATAACCAATGCAGTGCTACCCGGAACTTTGCTCCGAGCAGGGGTGCACTACATTGACGCTCCCCACTTTGAGTCATCAGATGTTAGGACTCATTAGCCCAGTAATCTCGCTGCTACAGTGCCCTTCAGACCGGAGCACTGTGACATTTGCACATCACTGTTCAGGCGGTAGAATGTCTGGCACTGTGGGGGTTTGGACGGTCAAATCATTTCTATTACCTTATTATTTAGAACTAGCTGTGCCCCGCGGTTTTACACGATTAGTTCCCGTACCCGGGGCAACACCGGGATATAAAGTATCCTATATGTTAATCTAGTGTATCACCTATCTATATACCAAATTTCAACTAAGTCGGTCCAGCTGTATTTGCGTGAAAAAATAACAAACATACAACCATACATACACTCTCACAAACTCACACTCTTATGATATTAGTAGGACAGTTAAAATGTGTGTTTAACTAGCTAGTACCTGCCCATAACCTTTTACCATGCATCTACAATTTTACAGCTAAAAACCACCATCAAAATTAAAGGTATATTCTAAAAGGATTACGGAAATCGGTCAAGTTGTTATAGAGTTATGGACTTACCAACATATTGATTCAATTTTTATTATTCTATTATTTTGGTTTCAATGCAATCCTCATGCAAGAAACCTCTTCAAAAGAGAAATTATTGAAAGAAAAACCTACCTTCGTCATCCACTTCCAATTTTATAGCTGTTATGTCCGGAAACATGGTTTTTATTGTGGGATGATCCAACGGGTTGTGTTCTTCAATATCTATGTCGGAAGACATGGTTGCTATCTGAAAATAAGAAGTATGAAAAATTTTAAGACAGCTTCCCAGACTTATCAATCTCTTTAATCACTTTATCTATATAAAAAAACCGCATCAAAATCCATTGCATAGTTTAAAAGATTTAAGCATACATAGTGATTATATAGGGACAGAGAAAGCGACTTTATTTTATACTATGTAGTGTATCAATCGTAAAACTGTCAAAATAAGTATGAAATAACAAATTACCTAAGCTTTAATAATATAATTAGATATAGACCTAAAAGGTCTGAATTTGAGTGATAACCTTGCATTTTATCTAATCAGAGGGTGGTGACCCTTTTTATTTATGAACATTGCAATTTTTTAGTTATGCATATTAAATACAATTGCATCATATTTATTTTAAAAGAGCAACTATCAGAGTTTCTAGTTGTTTCTTCTCTATAGAAACTGCCTTCCGAACCAGTGATAAATTAATGTTTTGAAATATCATGACGATTCAAGTGTTACTATTTGTAGCTTAATTGAATAGATTTTGATTCATAGGCCATTTATTAATTGATGTAAAAAAGACTACAAACATGTATAAATTTTAATTACTTTCACATTTTTAATTCATAACTTCATAATATACCAGATAGGTTTATGTGTATAATGCTTGCATAGTGCCAGTAAAACCGGTAGGCATGGCTAGTCTATACTTAAAATAAATCTGTAGAGAGGTCAATTGTATGTACAATGTACATTAAATATATTTCCAAAATAACTATAAGGGGGTGATTAGGGATCGATACTGATAGCGAAAATGCAATTAGTAAAATGTTTGTCTGTCTGTCTGTCTGTCTGTTTGTATAACCGTTATAGGAACAAAAACTACTTGACAGATTTTAAGAAAACTTAGTACAATCAATATCATTCTTCTGAGCAGGGTATAGGATACTTTTCATTACACTACAAGCAATAGGAACAGAGCAGTGAAGGAAAATGTTGGGAGAACGGGGGAAGTTGCTCCAATTTTTATGCTTCCGTCGCGTGTACATCCATTATGGTTAAAGTTGCACAGAAAATATGTATTACGAAAATATTTTCCTTAAAATTATGTAAAAAGTATCCTACAACAGCATATGTCTATCTTTTATGGTTGACTCACAATAACACATGTAACTCCCGATAGCTCGATTCAAAGATTTCTGATTATATTTGTCTACTCTTACTTTTGTAACACTCTCAGTCAATACTATTTAAAAAGCTAACATTATTAACTATTAAGAATAATAGAAATTTGTTCTTATATTTCTAAGTTTTTAAGTCGTTGTTACGAAAAAACGACGGAAACGCGGACGAAGTCGCATGCGACAGCTAGTATATTTTAATTGTAAAAGTTGGTGTCACTGGTAGACATCCACGTATAAAATACTGAACCGATTTTAATAACATTTGTAGTAATGATAGTTAAGAGCCCTAGCCCACTTTTTGTGGCAAAAATGAAAAGGTCGAATAGGGTACATACAAAAATATAATTCTAGTCAAAGTAAAAATATACCATAACGTAGACACAACAAAACCTAACAGTTACGTATAAAGATAAATTCGCTGACATTTTTAAATTATATTAAACTGTTATTAAACAATATAACTTTACATAACGCTAAATAAGTACGTTTGGTATTTGTATTTGTATTTTTGTAGATATTCCTATTAATTTATTTACTATTAGGACGCTATGCCGGTGTACGATATGTTATTATAAACGATAAATAAATAGGTTATTTCTTACCAAAGGTAGACGTCTACATAAAAAATCAGGCACAATTAAACTTAGAGTAAATAATAAAAAGGCTTAACGTAACTAAATTTATATATAACCATAAAAAAAACATTCATTTATTTATTACTTTTCAAAATTCACGTTACACGCACGTCAAATAATCGAAAAACAACATTCATTATAAAACATATTTCATCATTCAGAGTTCAAAATTCTGTTGACTTGAGAGGTGAATTAAAAGTCAGTGTCAGCGTTCGGAACCTTAAGTGGGCTGACTATCGTGCCAGGGGCCGTTAAAATTATCGTTTTTGGATCGACATTATCGTACTTTTTTAGGAAAATGTCTATTATAGATAAATAAATCATTTATCATATAAATAATTGTAAAATTGATATGCATGCAATGATGCAAGTACTCTACCGTTTATCTTTTTAAACCACCACTGTCAAAATCAAATCAACAGGACACTAATCTCTGAAGTGTGAAGTCTGACACTCAAATGTTTTATAGTACGCGTCATTTATGTTTAGCGGTTGACTGTCTGCGCAGGTTTCGTTCAGGGCTAAAGATTCGTGACGCGTACTATACACGTGGTACAGACCTGAAGTTCGCTCTTTCTAATAAACGCGCCAAGCTTAAAATTCACTCAGATAAAATTTCATGTTCTCATGCAAGTTGGGTATGAAACACGCTAAAATTTTGTATTTATAATGAAGAAATGTATATGAATGGGTAGTGAAATAAAAAATTAAAGAATTTCTTTTACACATATATTCAAAAAACAGAAAAATTTTATATTTTAATATAGTTTTTAAAAAAGAATTAAATATAATTAACGTATTCATAAAGATTATTTGTGTTACAACTTAGAAATCGTTGAGCATTAAAATGTTATTAAATTCCTCTACATCCGCGTCACTATATAAATCTAGAACCGTTTTTGCAGTGCTTTCTGTAGTAATTTTTTTTGTACAGTAACGCTTTGTTCATCCGACCGTATTCACTCTGTGATGGATCATGACGTGTTGTGCAATCGTTTTCTTTACCAAATTACCTCTAACTCGTTGCTTAGCTAGTTACTAGCTGCTAGTAGCATTTGCAAGTGTATATGTCACTCAGTGCACAAAGATGCAATCGTAAGAACCAATAGGAGCCGAGAACTTATATTTCGCGGTATTTTCCCAAGATTTTATTAGACAAAATAATATCATGCTAATTGCTACTTCGATTTAGAGATTTAAAGTTTCATGCGCATGACTCATGAGTCAAATAATATACATTCTCAAATTTTGCATCATGATAGAAATTATCGTATAATTGCGTACAATATTCATACTTTTTAGTACATCGTACGTAGGCACGAAATTATGGTAAATGTACGATACATAATTATCGTACGGTTCCGAACGCTTCGCGGATATAGAGTATAGACTATAAGGCTCAATTACACTTGGCTAGATTCGCCGTCTAAATCGCGTTCAAAAAATTTTTGTCAGCTCCGTGTAATTGCAAAAACTAGCTGCCGTCGCAATGTGCGAATGTGTGCTATACGCACACGC
>DWAJ01006624.1:0-10189 GCA_018238005.1 Eurema mandarina | reverse complement strand
GTGACCTACGGAGCCGTGACCAGAAAGCCGCCACTCTCGTCCTCATTAATGCGAAGTAGTCAGGGAGACCCGCTGCAGCAAACATACCTGATGCACTACAATATGTCGGCAGCCTCATCAGAGTGCGATATGCATTATTATATTGCACTCTGATACCGTTTCGTGCGCTTTTCGTACAATTAAGCCAGAACTGACATGCATAGAAGCATTGACAATATGCTCTAAACAATGTCAGTTTAACCGCTTTGTTGCAACGAGCAAACCGCCGCGCAATCATATTACATCTCATTGCTAAGCTCCTCCGTTCCCTTTCTACATCAATGTCATCCGATAAGTTTTCTGTTAACATGTGACCTAAGTACCTGAACTGGCGAACACGCTCAATAATCGTTCCATTCAGAGTGACTGTAGGAACTCTCTCCGGACCTTTTCCCGCCCTAAAAACCATCATTAACGATTTCTAAGCATTGTAAACAAGTCCATGACTAAGTGCATAATTTTCACAAATACCAAGCAATGTTCTGAGACCTCTGATAGAGGTATTTAATTAAAAATTATTTTATGCGGATTAAAAAAAAGTAGCCTATGTCCTTCCCCAGGCTTTAGACTATCTTTGTACCAAATTTCGTTCTAATCGGTTTTAACGTGGTAGAAAGACAGACAGACTGACTATGTTATTTTCGCATTTATAATATTAGTAAGGATAGACGATTTCTTTATATGTAACTTGACGACCCCTTGGCGCAGTGGTAACAGAATTGATTTTGTCGTGGGTTCGATCACCATACCTTTGTAATTTATATTTGTATCTACTTGGGTTCTCTTAAGTTTTATGTACTTAAGAAAACTGTCTATATATTATTTTACAGTCATCTAGTTGCCATAACACAAGCTCTGCTTACTGACACTAAATGTCGCTATGTTAAAAAATCGTCTTAAATTATTATTATTATTTTACTGTCACAAAAGACAGTTATTTTATATGACAGTTAAAAGATTCATACCTTGAAAACTGACGAAACGATGTTACTCCCACAATTATTTAAAGTATCGTCATCACCAGAAAATCTTCTAGACGTTTCTATCATTCTATCTATAAGAACATTAACCTTACTATTTTCAGCATCTTGTCTTAACTCTTTGCATTCTTCTCTTTTAAATTCTTCTTTTTGTTCTAACTCTTTCAATTCTTCTTCTTTAAATTCGCTACTTTCTTTCATCTCAGAAGAAGTGTATTGGTAATCCATGTCTTCAGTTATACCGACTTCCAATTTATATTCTTCAATACTTTTAATTGTTTTACTGATCTCTGTTGCTAGCAGTGTTGACTGACGTCCGATTTCTAAGATTTCTTCCTGTGCAACAAATTATTATTTAATTACAATCAATCAATTTTAAAATATATTGGAATATTGTGGTTTAACTTTCGCCGATATTGAGCTTTTTTATTTAGGAATATTTAAACAGTTTTTGTTTTAAATTTATGACTAATTTGTATAGAATAGAATAGAAAATCTTTATTGCACTAATTGTGGTTACAGTAAGGTCTTGATATAAATTTGAAAGCTCTGCACAATTAACCTACATAGGCATGCAATAGGACACTGTAGTGTTTACATAAAATTATAACTTTCACAAGCTATAGGTAAAACGACATTAAAATAATAGACAGTACAAATTTTTTATTTCCTTATACAACAATTTTATGAATCTCAGTTTTATAATTTAGCTTCAAAGTACTCTTTTAAATCTTAGAAACTTCTTCTTCAATTAGAAGTCTTATAACTAAATTTTTTAAGTCTTTAGCTTAAGTTATCTCATTTTACAAGGTAAGTGTTTGTAAATTTATATACTTGTAAAATGTTATTTATTTTCAAAGAGCAACAAACAGTTTTCTTTTATTTTAAAACCATCTTTTACTACATACTCTTATCAGCGTTTCCTCGGCCTCAGGTCGTCTGGGAGAGATTTTGTAATGTTATTTCTTATTTGGTGTGCAATAAAGAGTTATTATTATTATTATTAACAGCCTATTGCTAGTTTTTCTCGGTAAAAACTGGTACAGAATACGTACAGCTATTACCGCGTTATAAGTGGTAACAAATTCCTTATCAGTAAATAGTATGCTAAAATGTATATTTACAAGAAATTGAAGCATAAAAATTTCAAGCTGCTATAACACTTTTAAAAATTAAAATATATTATGCTTTAAATGTGTTGTTTTTTTACAATGAAATTACAGTGCCTTCTGAAAAATGTCTATATATATATTATAGTCTAATTCAGTTGGATAAATAAATGAAAAAAATAGATTTACATTGATTTGAAAAGTGACATGACGTCATTTCTATGCTATATTTTTGCTATAGGTGTGACGTAAGACCCCACAACGTAACTTAAACACGCTATATCTAAGTATTATTTCGTTATTCGAACACACCAGAAAATACGATTATTATATTTCGTTAATATCTAAGAGACTGACTATTTTTTTATTTCAAACCAATTAAAATGTTATGATGATAAAGCTTGCTTATTTACCTTAGTAATATCCAATTTATCGTTTCCACCTCTCAACCCTGGCTTTGTATAAAACGGTTTTGCCTTTTTTTCAGGTGACGTCGGTGGGGTGGGCAGGGGAGGATCAAATTTTCTTTCCTCAATTGTTAACTCCATGTGAGGGATTAATTTCTTTTTAATAACCTCTTCTTCAGATTCGGAGCTGTCTGTGCAATCTCTAGGGACTGGTGTACCTTCTCTACTAGGCAATGGAGCGACTAGTCGGAACATGTATTCGTCTGTCAGGGGTGTAGGGGGTTGAATGGGAGGGGACGGCGACTTTGGCTCTTTGGTTATACTGGAGTCTGAAGATATTTCACTGCTTGTGAGAGCTTTGTTCTCTTGATGTTTGCTTGAAGCAGATTCCTTAAGGGATATTTTTTGGCGTAAAGATTTGGTATCTTGGCTCTTAGCTGAACTAGATTCTGAAATAGATTTTTGCTTGCTGCTTTTTACCTTCGTATGTTTAGCAGTTGCTTCAACTGAAGAGAGCTTTGCGTGTCGCGATTCAATGTCCATTTCCATAACGGTAATGTCTTTTTGCAAAGATGTAGTGTCCGATTCTAAAGCTTGGATATTTGAGCTCACTTGAATCGATGTTTGACTCTGTTGAATTTGATTTTGTTGACTCACGTGTGACAATTCGCTACTTTTATAGGACAGTTCTTGCAATGCTGATGATTGGGATAAAGATTGAGCTACAGCCTCACTGCGTTTAACCTTACGTTTCTTTTGTGAAGCTTTATAATTTTCTGACGTAGTAATCTCTGAATTCATTTCTGTATGTTGTTCTGAAGCTTCTAAATGTAACGCTAACTGAGTCTGTGAAGCTCTCCGTTTCAAATATTCCGTTTCGTCCAGATATTCGACTTCTATGAATTCTGTACTTAAGTCAGAACCAGATTCAGAAAGCTCGTATTCGATTCCAATAGATTGTGCTACTGAGAACTCATCTTGAGTATATTCGCGTTTTTGCGCTGTTTTATAGATTAATTCGGTTGACTCAGTTTCGTAGCTTCTTGGTCTAGGTTCACGAGGCGTGTCGACACTATACATATAGAAATCAATTACAGGAGTATCTGGAGACGGTCCTATAATTTTAACCTCAGTCTTAACTCCCATTGCTTTTCTTTGCGCTTTTACCGAACGCCTGGACGATTCAATATCTGCGTCAAATGATTCAATTATTGATGTCATACCATTCTCCACATATTCTAAGTCTTTTTGTATGTTAATGTCTAAAACAACGTCGGAGACAACCTCTTCGGGTTCCTTTATATCCAACACGCGTTTCTTAATTATTTTCAATTCGGCAGCTGCTTCTTTAGTCTTTTGTATATCGGTTTCATCTTTAGCTAATTCTACGGTATACTCTGTAGATATATCAGCCGTTTCTTGATCATTTTCAACTTCAGTTATTTCACATTTAGATTCCTTAACATCTATTTCCTGTACTTTAGCTGTGGCCGATATGGAACTTTCTACGGATGTTTGCGCTGATTTTATGCTCTTTGAAAATTCAAAGTTTCCTTCTTTTGTAGATGATAAAGCTACGTTATGTGTTATATCTGCTGCTGTTACCTGTTGAACGACAACTTTAGCTGTATGACTTGATAATTCCGCAGCTGTAGCCCCTGTTTTTACTTCCTCAATAGGAGTGACAGTAATTTGACTGCACGCTGCCAGAGAACTGACGGTTAAATTTGCAGATTGAGATAAAGCTTCACCGACTTCTGTGAACGCTTTTTCTGATTCTGCTACTGATATAAACGTTTTCTCAGCCACGGTCTTAGCATAGTCTTCGACATATACTTTGGATGTTCTTTCATCAGGCTTTATATATTCTAAAGTCTTTTGATTTCCTTCTTCCAAAGTCACTATGGCTGTTTCTATAGATTTTAACTCATCAACGCTTACATGGGCAGTCTGATCTATTACGCTTGGAATGCTCAGAGGCTCGTCTTTGGGACCTAAGTTAGTATTCAATTCTAAAGTAGCAGCAGTTAAGTGAACATCTTCTAATAAACTTCGAGACTGTCGCATATTTATTTCAGGGACAATTAGTGATTCACATTGTGGTTCTAATGTTGATATATCTTTAACTATTATAGCTTTATTATCTTTATAGTTAATTCTCGCATGCTCTTCAACTGTTTTGGATACTTGGAGTATTTCATCTTTTGGTTCAGCTGTGTTTGTTGAAATCGATTCGGCGACTGTTAATAAGACTTCCTCTATAACAGGAACAGGTTTCTTCTGTGTTATTTCTGGAACTTCGAAAGTTTCGTGAGGAGGAATTGTATGCACTTCAGTAGTTATCATTGGTGCAATTTTATCAATGATGGGTTTTGCCTTTTCATTGGTTATTTTAGGAATTTCCAAAGGTTCACTTCTAGGCCCTTCGACAGCCAGAATTTCAGATTCAGCTACGGATCTTAAAGAGTCATCTATTAAAATTTTAGGAGCTTTTGTTTCAGACTCTTTTACGGGTAGCACATCAGGTATCGGTTCATCCATAATAATTATATTGGTTTCAGCTAGCACTTTTTTAGGCTCTTGTATTACAGATTGTATCTTTTCGGTAGTTGTTTTTTCAAGTGCGATATCTGTAGCTTCCGATTTTTCAATGAAAAGTTCAATTTGTTCAGCGACAGGCTTAAATGTAGTGTCAACAACGACTTTTGTTTTATCCGTAGTTACGGTTGGAGTTTCAAAAGCGTAACTGCTTTCACTGAGGACTTTCTCGTCAATTTCAGTGACACTTTTATAGTTACTTTCTATTAAAACTTTTGGTTTGGTTTGCTCAACTTCAAACCTGTCAAAAGGTTTTTCAGAATCGCTGATATATACTTCAAACTTTTCAGCCACCAACTTGTTGGGAGATTCAGTAATATTTTTACTTTCGTCTACATCTAAAACGCTTTGGAACATAGCTGCAGTAGATTCGTTTATGTAAGTTTGGTTTTTTTGAGCAACAATTTGTGACGATAGTTCAATAGACGGCTTCACATTAGCACTCAATAACTGAATGTCGCTAAACATTGCCACATTTTCTTCATTAATATCTATAGCCTGTTTTTCTGCGACGACTAAAGTAGGTGTTTCTATGGTAGCTTTGGTTGTATCACTAGCAATTTTATCAGTGAAAAGGTCAACGCTTACTTCACCTGCACTGGTCATATCAGTTGTTGCTACCATTTGAACCGGCGTTTCTACTAAAGTATGAGGATACGCCTCATTCATTTTTAAACTGTTCAATATTTCTGTCTTATCGACGTTTAAAAATAATTCCAATTTCTGCGCAACAATTTTGGTCGGTGTCTCAATAATTGAGGTTACATTTTTAGTTTTTGGTTGTTCTTTTTCAAAAGGAGTTATGTTTGGCTCGTGGATTTTAATAACGTTGCTTTCGGCTATATTTTTAGGTAATTCCTCGAACGTAACCTTTGGTTTCTCCGTTGTCATGGGTGGTACAACTATCTCTTCAGTTTTTGGTGGATTAACTACAGTCTCCGTTACTTCAGGAACTTGCTTAACTAGCGCTTCTATACTTGGTTTAGCTTTTTCCTCAACTGATTTTATAACTTCCAATAATTCAGTTCGACATTCACTCGATTTTATTTCTTCTGTTTGAGCTATTGCTTTGATTGGTGTTTCAATAGCAGGTATAATTGTTTTAACAGGTGCTGCAGATATTTCAAATGATTCTAATTTAGGTTCAGTAAGAGCCACTTCGGACGTTTTTGCAAGTAACTTTAGCGGTGGTTCAAATAATGTTATTGATTTTCTCGGTTTTATATCAGGTAAGTTGAAAGTTCCTTGTTCTTCTTGTAAAGTGACGCACTCTTTATTAGCTATGTACATATTGGTCTCTTCTACGGAAGATTGAGCTTTCCTTAAATCGGTTGGTTCAGGAGGCAACTCAATAACTGGTTCTGACGCTTCGGTAGTATTTTGGACAGCTACACCCATATTGCACTTTTCAACAAACGCAAATGGCTTCTCTTCATCCACTGGTGTTATATCTTCAATAGTTTCAACGACTATTATTTTATCCATTGGCGCCTCTTTTTTTATTTCAATGATTTGATGTTTAACATCCGTTATTTTTGCACTTTGTTCCACTTTATTTATAAGCATTGCTGTTTTTTCTAGTTGCTCCGATGTCTGTAAGGTATCACGTATAAGAGCGTCTTTATTGGTGTAAACATGTGCTTCCACAATAGCTATATATGTCAATGGTATGTCTTGTTGAATTATTTTCTCTTCGATGAATTTTTCAATAGTGTCTTTCTTTAGCATGGAAGATTCCCACTGTTCCGTTTTAATCGTTTCACCCAGATCGTAGTATTCGCTCCATTCTTCAGTTACAAATGCTCTGTAATATCTACCAATTTTTCTCATTTCATTTGTTACTTCATCCTCTTCTTCCCAACCACATGTCCTGTTTTCTCCAAGTCTACTGCGACTTCTAGACCTACTTCTTGTAGTACGCTCAATACCGGACTTCGCTTCAATTTCAAATATAACTCTATCCATTCTTTCTGTGAAATCTAAAGGCGTTTTACCAAATTTCCTCGACATTTCTGCGCCTGATAAAATTCTTTCTTCGTAAAACTCTTGATCATTATAAAAATTGTTTTCGTTTCGATAATTTATATATTGATGTATTCCACGCGATTGCTTGTTTAAGACATGTTTCGATAGAGATACTAAAAACTTTGTTAGATGCAGGAATATTGATTTAATGGTAAATGTTTTGAAGTTGTTGTCGCGCATGTAAGTCTTCATATATGGTATGGCTTTAACTCCCAGTGAAAAGGCGCGTTGTTCCGTCAAAGATTTAAAAGAACCTGCAGTTTTATTTTTAACATCTTGCTTCTTCAATTGATTATTGGCTTGCAACTTTTCGCTTTCAGTTTTCTTATGCTTATACCTATCAGTAATTTCAACATCGATTTCTCTTTTAATCTCTTCGGCTACTGTAACAGCTCTTTTAATATTCTCATCCACAATATTAAATGCTGCCAGTTTAATATTTTGTAGAGCATTCTTCGAATCTTCTACTGTTATATCTTTCTTCGTCTCTTTAAACTTCTTTTCTTTATAACTTTCTTCTTTAAAGATATCCTTTCTTTCGATTTTTTCAACATATTGAACATCATCGTATTTATTATGACTACGCTTAGTGAGTGACTGTATAAATTTGAGTCTGTCAACTATTCTTTTAACAGCTAATTCTTTTTCCTTCTGTCTTGCGTCTTCTGTCCTTAGAATACCTTCAAAGGTAGTTGGTAAATTTTCAAATTTATTAATTTTCACATCATCAATAGTAGAATTCACTACAGGTGTATCGCAGGGGAGAAATTTAATAGTATTAGTAATTGATTTATATTTATTTTTAAGGTTTTGGTAGTATTTTAGTGTTTTAGGAAATTCTATATATGGATAGTCCTTTAACTGTAGGGGTACCTTCAAATCTTCAAGAGATGTTTGGTCTATAGTTCCAGGGTCTAATGGTTCATAGATTCCGTGGCTGCCATCTTGGACCGGGGAATAGTGACCACTGTAAATAGATGAAATATCGTTTAATGCAAGTAATTTAGACCCTGATCAATACATAGGATTTATCCCGGTATTGCTACCTGGGTAAAACCACGAGAATTATAATACTAAGAAGCTTAACTATGAAGATACTGAGAATTTCCTGACAACACAGACTTACACTACAATATATCTCTACACGTCCTCTAATTCACACACATATACACACCACACACACCAGCACACATCATACACTAACCCTAGTTCAATTTCTTGTTCTATTTCATTTAAATTGTAACATAGATATAATACTAATTTTAATATAAATTTGATGTCACCTTGTTTTTTTTTATAATATGAAGAGGGGAGACTGCATTGGTTATGGGCTGGCGTTACTCTTACCATCAGGAGTGCGTCCAGCTCGTCTCCCCTCTTCATATTATAAAAAGAAATAAATATAATAAATGCCGGCTTGTAGCCTAGTTTAGGCACCAGACTCAATACAAATCTAAGTGGGAAATGTATCTAAATTGTATTGAATAAACAACACTTCCTACACGTATGCTTCTACTACTGTATAACCACTCCAAATATTTTAAAAACTCTATAGACACTGTCACTCACTCTCTTAAGACCAAATGGTATCTCATTGTAGGGGCAACGTTTTTCTGTTGGATTAACTAAGAGGGAATGATATTTCGCAAATAAAATGCGTCAAGCCTTGATCGGACGAATATTTTCCGGTATGATTCAGCGTTTGGGGTTCCGTTTTGAAATAATTTTAATAGAATTGAATCAAGGTGTTTTTAAGTAGTTTTGGTAGAATAGAATACTATCTTCTTGCTAAAGTTATAAATAATAAGGTTTTATACCATAAGTAGTAAGTAAAACCTGAATAAAAGTATCCTATGTGTTAATCCTGGGTCTAATCTATCTGCATGCTAAACTTCAACCAAATCTGTTAAATAGTTTATGTGTAAAAGCATAACAAACATTCTCACAGACACCCTTCCATACACACTCGTAAACAATTATAAAATGTATTCATACTCTCTACTTTTACTTGCGGCTTCGCATTGAATCAATTAAATAAACGTTGGAAATAAAAATACCTATGTTAATTCCGATACCTCCAAGAATATATTACAAAATATGATACAAAATTGAATGATGATCGGCTCAGTAGTTTTTTGTGTCAAAGCGTAGCAAACATGCCTACTTTCACATTTATAATATGTATTAAGTAAGGATTTATTAAATTTTGTCAATTTCAAACATTTATATTTAAACTAGGCTACATATAGTAACACTTGAATCGTCACGGTTTTACAAAACATCTACCACCGGTTCGGAAGGCAGTTTCTACAGAGACGAACCGCGAAGAAACGCTAATAGGACTTTTCAACCGACTTCAAAAAAAGGAGGAGGTTCTCAATTCGACCCGATTTTTTTTATGTTTGTTACGCGATAACTCCGCCAATTATAAACCGATTTGAATAAATAGTTTTTCGGCATATAGTTAATACCTCAAGGGTGGTCCCATTTAAATTTAATAATAAAAACAACCCCCAAAGGTGGAAAATTGGGGATGAACTTTTTTATACGCAATTTATCCGCCGATTATGAAGCAATTTGAACGAAGTCGGTTTTATTTTTTTTTAAGTTAATTATTAAACAATATAGTTTTGTTTTGTACTGAACCAATCATTGTATAATAGCTTCGCGCTTCGCCAATCAATATTGGCAACTGCATTAATCAAATATCTTCACATGTTGGCACAGACAGACACATTGTTCAAGGTTTGTAGTGAATTAATTCATCACTCAAAAATGTCTCGTGAGTTCTTTGTATGAGAAAAACCGTTTTTCTTTTAATAAATAAAATTTAAAACAGCGCCATCTTGTGTGGGATAGGCGGAGCTTGTGTCAGTAACTAGATAACAGACACGTTACATAATCTATATCTATACTAATATATAAAGCTGAAGAGTTTGTTTGTTTGTTTGAACGCGCTAATCTCAGGATCTACTGGTTCGAATTGAAAAATTATTTTTTTATTGAATTGACCATTTATCGAGGAAGGCTT
>DWAJ01006623.1:0-10190 GCA_018238005.1 Eurema mandarina | reverse complement strand
ACATGCTCAGAAGCGCACACACACACACACGCAAACACACTCACACATATACAACGCCTACCAACGTACAGCATCGCATACGTTAT
Organism: Eurema mandarina; assembly: GCA_018238005.1. Lineage (NCBI taxonomy): Eukaryota > Metazoa > Arthropoda > Insecta > Lepidoptera > Pieridae > Eurema > Eurema mandarina. The sequence goes on along the minus strand of DWAJ01006623.1, from coordinate 10,104 downwards.
TACACGCTCACATATAAACAAACACAAACACACGCACACACTCAAACATAATTTAATGTTACCGTTTCCATAGCAAGTAATCTAAAAAAAATATCAAAATCCAAATTCTAACAATCACTATCTGCATACGTATCACGTATCACTACTAACACTATCTATGGATAGGAACGAATATTATGATATTCGTTAAGAATTTGAAACGTAAAATAAAGAATGATAATTCAGCGTCATGTCCGAAGCTCAAGTCTCCAGCTTCGTAACTTTGTAACTTTAATTCCATCCCTATTTATCTCGCTCGTTTGTCATCCTTTAATGGCGCCTTATCTAGTTATTATCCTGACAATAACATTTTTTAAGATTTATTCGTACGTACAAATCATTTTTCTTGTACGAAGTATTAAAATTTGAAACTTTTTTATGTTACGAGAGAAACTGGACAGCATTACCAGATATGCTATCTTGACTTTACTAATCTTGTAACTTTCTCTTTAATGTTTTAAAGGGAATACAGGGAAGAGTAAGAGAAAGAGAGAGGGAGAAAATCTCTGACAAGACTTAACTTTACTATTAGTGTGGCTGTAAGCGCTCCACGAGGTGCGTGGTTTCTCCACATGAGGTCGTGTTGTGTCGGTATTGGCTTAGCACTAATTTAAACTCCCCCGAGGTGGTGCAGTACTGCCGATACACTTAGCCATGCTTTTGAATATATAAGCATTACAAAAAAAAATGATAAAGAAACTTTTTAGATCCAGTTGTAAAAATTCTTCTTGTTAAGTACACGTTGGATACACTAAATTATTCGAGTGTGAAAAGCATGCTTAAGTAACTCATTTTTATTTTTTAAATTCTGATCTATCATTAATTATTAAGCTTTTTTTAGCAGACTTAATTATAAGAATTTCACAGACAGCATTCATTATAAGAATGCACCTTCCAGATTTTCGGAGATAAGGCTTTGACATCCTGTATAAAATAGTCCGAAAGTGAGTAAACTTCAAGTAGGCAAAGGTTGTATCGTTATTTATAGGGACAAGTTAATAGGCTTCACGTGATTACATCTTATCACGCTTCGTACCGCGCGCGACTTGCACCGATTATTGATTATACTGTAGTCTGGAGTAATGGCTGGTTATTAGTTACCTGGTTATACATAATATTGGGCAATCGATTATAAACCTTGTCTGTTAATGACATTTTTAGTAAAAGTCAAAAGTATCTTAATTCAACTAGGCTACATATAGTAGCACTTGAATCGTCATGGTATTACAAAATATTTTCCACCGGTTCCGATTATGATGTTGTTATGTTTTGTATTAAGGAATATTTGTACCCTTTTATTTTTTTATGTAAGAGGGGGTACCTGATTTTAAGGGACCAACGTTAATAGAATGGGTCAATATTAGTATTTCAAGAAAACGTTTTAATAAATTAATAGCTCACTTCGTATGCAGTAACTTGAAAGAAACCATCTGAATTCCGTTAAAAGGTGAAGTATAATTGAGTTACACTTCTCGTTTAAATTAATGCAAATGACTCTAATCCAATTAAAAAGGCTGCAAGTATTGAAAGGTTGAATTAATTAAAGTAAGTTAGAAGCCAATAAAGAGAAAGAGAGAGGGTGACTTTCGTTGAGAGTGCAATTTCTCAGCGGATAATGCAGGCACTTTATTATTAGCCAGTTAATAAAAGTGTTTGTTCAAACTCTGTGCCCGGGTGACGTGGATAACTTATCCGGGTACAAGTATTAGTTCAAGGATAAGGGTGTGTGCTGAGTGTGGCTGTACCGGCATTGAAGGATATTGGTTAAAACTATTTCAAGGATTCAGACTGTAATCCAGTCTATGCACGTGCATGATTATTTTATTGAAGTATTGCAATCATCAATATTTTAATCATTAGTTTTTTTTCTTTTAATATTACACTAACCGAAGATGTTCTATTTAGATAGACGTAACATTAAATTTACTGCTAAAGAAGATGTCTGAATCCCACAAAATGAAGCACAAACGGCACGCCTAAGCAATCTTCAATTCAAGACAATTAATTCCAAAGCTGCGATAGATACATACATACATACACACACGTACGCACGCACACACACACACTAACACATTAAAATAATATTATTTAGCCTAATAACATTGATACTGGTTATGAAGCTATTTTTAAAAGTTACCCGCTACTCGTGTACATAGACACACTCCTAGCAACAACGTTACGTTAGAAAAATTATCTGCTACGAAGCGTAGCAATGCATCGCATTCTCTACGAGTGCTACGAAGATTGACTTTACTACGACAAGCTGAAAAACTGGCTTGCCTTTTGTTTAGTTTACTTATCCAGTTAGGTTTTAAATCTATTACTTACTGTAGTATACATGTCGAGTTTTAAGTTTAAATAAAATATATTTGCTCTGAAACACTTACTTTACTATGCTTTTACTTTACTTTAAAATAAGCTGATATGTTTTAAGTTAACTATACGGTACGAAAATATTCACCCCTAGTTATGCTGGCGGGGAGGTTTTATGACTTTAAAAACTCTGAAGCGAATTGGATCTAGGAAGGAGCAACCTGATCCCAGGTCTACAGACCTACCAACGGGGCTAAAGCTATGAGCAATGACCCACGTTAAACAAAAAGGTACAATACAGGGTTGCAAATCTTTTATATCTTGAAGAAACTGCAATACACATCCTAACCCTACTTGATGATAACAAACTAAGGACAAAACAACCGCCTTATAATTAAACCAATACAAATAATCGCTTAGTACTACCTGTCGATAAAAATGGAAAGAACTAAAAACCTTAAAGAAGACCGCAGACAAAAATAAAAACCAAACAATCTCCATAGCAGGTGGACGAACAATGTGTAAAGTACAGATAATAAGAAAAGCTTATTTAAAACTTTTTGCAAAAGCACAATGGAATTTGTTGCAGCATCTGCATGTATTGAGTGAGACACGATGATTGGTTGCAATAAAAATGTGCTATTTTTTGCACTTTTCTGTCCGAGTGTACTATATGAAAAGTAGCTTTATTCCCTGTACCAAGACGTGTTTAATAATTATAGCTTCAATCTTGTATTACATATAGGTGTTTTTGTTCTATAATCTTAGCCAGAGAACTTTGATAATGTATTTGGAAATAAAGGTATATTATTACATTATTTTTTACTATATGGACACAGTTCTTAAAATATTTCTCCACCGATTTCTCTCCAACTGGATTTTTTACCACACCAAGTATGGCATCTCGCTTGTCCTTTCAGTTTGTAGAAAACAGCCCCTATTCATTAAAATCCCGCTCCGATTATTTTCTATCCTCTCCCCTATTTACTTCTTTATCCTTCTCTTAGTTCCTCTTGACCTAATTATGAGCACCGGTATCACATCCGCGACTATATCAACCAAACCGAACCGAACCAAACCGAACCGAACGAATATAAACGTCACTCCCTGTTCAGTTACCAACACTAACATTAAATACTTAAATAAGGTTTTTTAGTAACTGAATAACTTACTTACAAGGCTTTATCTCACAGTACAAAGGCGAGGTTTTAAATAGAAACGTTTACGACGAGCAAAGTGACGTCATGTTCTATTTCCCTTTTTACGATAGGAGAAGATTCGGTTTGTTGACCTTTGCTTTACTTGATCAAATAACTTTAAGTTGGGATAACAATTAGACAATATAAAACATTAGAGATTTTATCAGATTTTATAGATTTACCTTGGAATACATATGTGCGCCGCGTAATAATTATAATTATTACATAAAAATAAAAATAAAAATAGTGTGAAAATAATAAAGAAAGTTAATTGAAAATATTACAAAAAGAAATGACAGCTATTGGTTAATCAAGTTTAACAAAGAAAACTGTCAATTTCCAAATTAAAAGACCTCCGATCCGTCTTAAACGTCACGATTTGAATTCAATTTAAACGCCAGAATTTCTCACAGGCTGTGTTTATACTTATTTGGTGGCGATTGGAAAAACCACAAATTTAAATAAGACCTGTTTTCTTTTCACGAACTCAAATAATTTTCGATAAACGTAAAGTCCGTTTCGCTCTTTATAAGGTTAGTATTTCATTTTTCCTTTTATGAAGAATTTACGTTCCATTCCACATTCATGAACAGGAACAAAGGAACTACATCTGAAAATGTTTAATTTTTAAAGGGAATTTATTTGCTTTATTGGTATGATTCTACCGGGGGCGTTTAACGGTTTTAATGTTTCGGGTTTCGATGATCAAGGCTTTTAGCAAAATTGACGGCGATTAAAATACAATTTAGATCCTCCTATCTTATACATATATTTTTAAGCTTACTATGTTGCCAGAATAAAATAGTAGAGAAGCCTTGCAAGTTTATTGTATATCATATACATTGTTCGCAAGTTTTGAACTGGCAATTCTTTCTCAACGCTACTATAACATTTTTCACTTTTTTTAAAAAGCAATATATTGTCCAGTAGTCACATGTCATAGCACAAAAATGTATGATACTCAATTGTATATATTATACTCCATGTACAACAAAAAACAAAACTATGTTATAGTTTTGTTAGCAGTATATTTACAAATTGATAGGCAAGACAATGGGCTGACCAAAGTGCCTCATAACTCGGAGCCAGGGCCTTTAATAAATATGAGTACACGAGATAGCTAGGGTTGCGAACGCGTGCTTTCCGTTTGTCATTCGCGGGAACCCTAATAAATAATTGTACCTTTTCGGGGCTTAGAGCACCCAATTACAAAGAACAAAGACGAAATCGGCGCAAAAATATTTATTAAGATTGAACCCTCTCGATTTATTCCGTTAATGTTCTTGTACGTAAATAACGGTTATGTGATGTCCCTTTTTTGTAGGTTATAAAGGTTTTTCTATAGTGTATATAATTATGGGTACAATTATTTAAAAAAAAAATAGATTTTGATACTTAGGAGATATGACTTAAACCCAAATACCACCGATTCCATGTACCACGTCAGTGCAACCACGACCACTCTGACAAGAGTGCCCGACTAAGAAGAAGATATGACTTGTTTTGTGAGTTATAAATCTAATAAAAATAGTAGGAATGGACAGTCTTAGAGATTTTGGCCTCGAAAAAAAAGTTATTATGGAAAAACATATTGGAGTACGCATATCTGCCTCCCTCCTTTATTAAGTGATTACCCTAGGTCAGAGGTCATTGCCACTATCGCTACCATTAAGATTCCAAGCTTCATCCTTATGTCATCATGCGACATAATAAATCTGAAGTTGTCACCAAACCAGCTATTCCAATTTAATATATTAAGCTCGGCAGGAATAATACTCTTATTTTCAAATAATACCCAAAAGTATTCTTACATCTATATAAATATAATTAACTAGCTGTTGCTCGCGGCTCCGTAAGCCTGGACTTTCATATGAACTTTGACCTCCCCCTACCCCCTTTATAACCCTTTTTTTCCAGTTAAAAAGTAGTTTATGTTTTATCTCAGGGTCTAGACCATCTGTGTACCAAATTTCATAATAATCGGTTCAGCGGTTTGGCCGTGAAAGCGTATAATTATAAAAAGTTTCAACCCCTTGCGCAACGTTTTGAGGGTTGTTTAAAAAAAAGTAGCCTATGTCCTTTCCCAGGCTCAGACTACCTTTGTACCAAATTTCGTTCTAATCGGTTCAGTAGTTTTAGCGTGAGGGAAAGACAGAAAGACAGACAGACTTACTTTCGCATTTATAATATTAGTATGGATTATTCTTATAACTAGGGAATGAAAAAGTCTGAAACTGAACATTGAAGACAGTGCAAAAATTGTTACGATTATATATTTATGAAAACCCTTGTCGATATCACTCGCTGTCTCCCCGGAGATCATAGCACAGGATAAAAGCTGGTACAGAAATTCGGTGTGTAATTGTGTCTTTTGTGTCATACATTATTATTTACGAAGACCCTATGAAGATATATTTATAAGTGATATATTTCCCATAAACGCATATTCTTTAATAATACGACTATACATTGGAGACAAACAATGCCTTATAATATGAACAATAAAGTGTATTTTTCAGTTGACGTTTGATTTATTTTTTAAATTCGTCTCCACGAAATATTTAAGCTTCCAGATTTAAATGGAAAATCATCACTTGGGATCAAAAGATTAAAACGGTCATTAACCTCGTATAGTCTTTGTTAGACAGAAGCAATGACCTTATAAAAATCCTCCTATTTTATTGAAATAACTTCATAAGTACTAAATATTTTTATATGTTCTTTTAAATTAAAGTTCTATACTTTTGGGAACAACAATCATGTCAAACACGATTTTCCGATATTACATCTTCTAGATACAAAGAATGAAATTTAATTTAGAATTTTTCGAGTAAAAAATCTTGAGAGAAACAATTGACGAAGTTCCTTTCCATTAATTAGTGAACTAGTAATAAACTTTCATTTTTCAATTTTTTTTTTGTTTTAAAAAATAGAAAGACGAGAGACAGACAGATACTACTAATCCATATTTTTTACATCAAACTTCATAAATAAAAAGTAAATTAGGAACTACATAATTCTGTTTATACAACAAAAGTACTCTAAGTTTAAACATACAATGTATAATAAAGTGCCTTTATCTTACAAATCAAACGAAACAAATAAATAAACAGACGTCTGTATCCACACTGTAAATGTAGCCATAATATATTCAAGAAATGTTTCTGCGTGATTGTAAAGAGGCTGGCTCGAGATGCAATCAGCTAAAACAACAAGGAATAAGAAGGGATTTCGCGGGGGATAAGGATAAGGATTTAGGTGCGTCGTGACAGATCGGCTGGGTCGCTGATATCGGCGCTCATCAATTGTTTGAACGAGTCTTTTTGATACTAGAAGTCTTTACAATTCGTTTTTGAAAGAAGGAAATAATAATCTTTACTTCTATTACGACGTAAGGATTGATGTTTAGAAGTATGCTTGCTGTACTGCTTTCTGCGCGAAGGGTCGTCGTGGGTTCGATTCCCACACCGGAAAAATATATTTGTTATTTACATTTGTATTTTTCTGGGGTCTTTGTGTTGCTTTGTATTGTATGTATATATTTGCAAAAGAAAAGTATGTCTATGTAATTTATTCCGTTATCTAGTTGCCATAACACAGGCTTCGGCTTAGCTTGGAACTAGATGGCGCTGTGTATAAATGTCCTGAAAATATTTATTATTTATTTATTTTATTTCTCTAGGCGATTATAATGAAGGAATGATGTGAATAAATAAGACCGCATTATGCAAATGATGGGATTTTTGACCTTGTGACAATAAAATAAGGGTACCCTGTTTTTGGTAACTAAGAAGAACATCTGCCTCCTTTTTGAAGGCCCTTAAAGAAAACTTAAAGTACTTCTATATCTTATAACAACCAGGTGAAATGTTAACACTACAAACTCAAGAATACAATAAGAACTTGCAATAGTTAATCGATGTCCCGCGAAGCTGGAGCCGAGCCAAGCTTCGAGCCTTTGGGGCAAGTAATTAAATCTATACAACCTCTTTAGGCTCGTTTGTGGCTAGATAAGCTTACAAGTATATAAATAAAAATTGTAATATTCAAAGACACTGTTGAAGAAGAAAATCTTAAAAAAATAATATGTTGTAGAAGTATTAAATATATTATAAATTGCAAAGAACAGAATGTGTGACGTCAGTCCGAAATGGACCATATGGCACAGAACACCTGCATCTAGTGAAGTCATTGTATTTCTTGCTGTAAACTATAGTAAGTTTTTTATATAATTCCTATATGTGTCAGGTATTACGGATACCTTGTAATTAAACCTACCTTCTCACCTATTTCAATGTTCTTTACTAAGCCAATGTCCTTTTCTAAAGGTGGCCTTGACCCGTAGCCAATGAATTTCTACTCGTGGCTATTCCACGACGATGTCTCCCGTTAAAACCAGAAAGAGAACGTATTCATATACCTCCAAGCAAGAACGCTAAGTTGTCTGATATAATAAAAGAATCAAATGAATATCCCGGTAGATGCGTAGTGAAACATATCAAGTATAGGACCTCGTCTGGATCCGAGCCAAGCTGACGATAAACTAAGCCTTTGGGGTGTGTAATTAATTCGATCTAACCTCTTTCAGATTACGTGCCGTCCATTCGAGGTAGACGGGCTTAGAAATGCTACAGAGCTGATTATTTATTTATCGTGTTTTTGCTGAAAATGTTTGTATGTGAAATCTTTGAATGTAGCTTGAATTAGCCACATGTAGAAAGAGACCGAAAGAGTCTTCTAATTTACGCTTAATGAATTGTTTCTCTTTCGCACAGTTGACTTAAATAACACACAATAGTACTACCTTGTATTTGTTCTTTACATAACGTAAACACGTACAAGCCCAGTTAAAAAGTAGCCTATGTTTTATCTCAGGCTCTAGACCATCTGTGCACCAAATTTCATTACAATCCGTTCAGCGGTTTCGCCGTGAAAGCGTAAAATTCTAAAAAGTTTCAACCCCTCGCGCAACCTTTTGGGGGTTTATTTAAGAAGAAAGAGTAGCCTATGTTCTTCCCGAGGATTTAGAATATCTTTGTAGCAATTTTCATTCTAATCGGTTCAGTAGTTTAAGCGTGATGGAAAGACAGACAGACAGAGTTACTTTCGCATTTATAATATTAGTATGCATTACAAGTAAGGCTTTCGAATTGGCATTGACAAAAACAATATACCGATGGATATTTTTAGATCCCTTGAGGTCTAAGATTTTTTTATCGAATCGTATCTACCCATGAAAGATATATCTTACATCGCTTGCTATAATTAAACGGGGTGTATCGAATAGCTGTAATATTTACCTTTTTGGGTTGATTTAAAACCTGAGTATATCGGGCACATGTGGCGCATCCGAAACCAATATAAATGGCTCGGCTCGCCGCATCCGTAATTGTGACGGACGGCTACTTGCACGACTTGACTGCATTTGTTATTACGCCAATTATTGCAGCCAACTTTATAGTATAATCTATGCTCATATGAATTTGAAGGATTTGGGATTTCTACATGCGATTATCAAAATACGACATGCATGTTTAATATTAATAATTATAAAGCACACACAAACCCACACGGACATTTAATATTAATGCAGTAAATATACTAACAAGTAACAACAATAATATGTATGTATAAAAATTAAACATTATTAGACAATGTTAAAGGAGCCAGTCTTCCACAACACAGGGAAACCTTCTGTGGAAGTTGTGCAAATGTAAATTTTTTAATGTTTTTCAATAAATCTATTTTTATATTTATTTTTTTTATAAGCAGACAAATATTTTCAACATTTTAATTACGTAAACTTGTAAATTAAGCTAGTCGCACCCTACGGTTTTTGTACCAGTGACAATGCTATAATAGTAATTTCAACTTTTTATAATTATATATCATTTTGTGTGTAATATATTATTAAAGATGTGCATTGGACTGTTGAACTGAACAAACAAACATAGAAACGAACCCTATTAATCAGCTGGAAAATTTCTTTGAAGTACTCAATAATTGCAGCTGAAAATTCGAGAAAGCAAAGTTGAAAAATACTGCAGTACCTACCTACCGTTGTTTCGCGTAAAAAATATAAATAAAAATTTCATTTTGAAGGGACGCAAACGTGACATCCAAGTGTATCGCGGGAAGTATTTGAAATTTTAAAACGAAATTTACGTCTCTTGAATTTGAAATATTTGAGTTATGAGATGGGCGGGAATGTTTTATTCTTGCATAAACATTGCATGGCGGTTACACGATATTTGTTACATTTTCAGTTCAAAGAGTTTTTGCTTTATTTTAGTTTTAAAATGTTATTTAAAAAATAAAATTGAATCGCCAAATTGCTTAGTGCATCATTTGATAACATATGATACGATTTCGATCATTTCTTAGAATATTCCTTAAAGTATGAGGGTGATTCTTAAACAGAGAAAAATAGGTGTGATATAAGGTTATTGGTAGAATAGGTCGGGTCTAGTGTTAATAATTAATCGTTAAAGCTTTTGGTAGTCATGTTATTAGGCTGACAGTCTAGCACCGTGGTAGTACGAGTATTTTGTTT
>DWAJ01006622.1:0-10190 GCA_018238005.1 Eurema mandarina | reverse complement strand
ATATCTAAATATATATAATTCAAAGGTGACTGACTGACTGACATAGTGATCTATCAACGCACAGCCCAAACCACTGGACGGATCGGACTGAAATTTGCAGTGCAGGTAGATGTTATGACGTAGGCATCCGCTAAGAAAGGAATTCCCGAATTTCCCACGGGAACGGGAATTAGCGAGAAAATCCTTTTGTATGAAAAATCTAAACCGCTTAAGTTAGAAGCTTGAAATTCGGCATGCAGGTACCTTATTAAACTTAAACGTTAGTAGCAACAGTATAAGGAAAGGGAGGGTCACAGTTTATGTGAAAGTCCACGCGAACGGAGTCGCGGGCAACAGCTAGTTGTAGTATATAAGCTTAGAATGGTGTTGTTTATTTTGGTCTATGGATGGTTTTACTAATTTTGTATTACAAATGTGTTTTACTAACCAATGTAATAATAAAGATTATGGTATAAGTCTAAGATATTGTGGTGGTCGAATCTTGTACTAGTATAATGGTCTAACGCGATCTAATAATATTTGTGTAGTATTAATTATTTAAATGTTTTTTGTGAAATTTATGGTGGTCATTTATGTTTGTGTAACTAACATTCTTGTTAGATTTAAGATATATCGTGATATAAATCGTTAGTGATATAATGTTGCTTATGTATTTCTAACCTTTAATGAAAGCAAAAAAAATTAAGTTATAAAAACATAATAAGCTACCTATAATATGCATTTAAGTATATATGTTTATATCTTCTTTTAAACCTGTGCAGAACGTTTAATTGAATTTTATAAGTCAATTGCCCTAATGTTCAGATAGGTTAAGAAAACTTTCTACATCTATCAAATTTAATAGCTAGGTCCTACTTTATAGTTTCTTTAAAACATTATCTAGAAAAATAAGTAACTCAATTTCTTTTATTTCTCCCAAGCGGGGGAATTGAGATCGTCAGATTAACAGAGCGAGACATTGCCACAAATTGTTATTTAGTACGAGTTTCATAATGTATGTGTCTATTTTTCTTACAATACAATTTATTGTAGTATTTTTACACTCTTATTTGAACAGTCTTGTGGTTATTAGAACGTCAAAATTAATTATTTTCTCAAAGCCATAAAGACCGTAACGGGATATATTTGGAAAAAAGACAGGTGAAAAACTAACACCGCTAGCTTTGTTGCTCATTAAGCAGTGACGTCACTATATTAAGTGACGTCATATTTAGATGAATAAGTTTCATATATGTAAGTGCAATTCGGTACTTCAAGAAGATAGCCTACTTCTTAAAAGGTCGGTAATTACACGAGTATTGAAAGGCCTTATTGTAGTACGAAAATGTATCTAAATTTGGTTATTTAGATACATTTTCTTTATACAATAAGGCCCATCAACACTCGTGGAATTACCGACCATTTGTGACATCGATTTTGTTGTAATTCGTCTTTTCAACCTATAACAGAAAAGTCTTATAATGAAATAATTATCCTTACATTCCGTAACAGTAGCCAACAATCTTACTCCTGTAACATAAAACACCTTTATTAAATACATAATCATCTCTTAGACAAAGAATAATTACAAATAACTGTTGTGATATAATAACTATAAAGTATAAATGCATTTGCAAATTCATATGACCAAAAAAACTATCTTTGTTTCCGTGCAATGACGACTTTAGTCATTACGTATACATATGAGTTATGACACAATGCGTTATTTACCGGGTAAATACGACGCTATTACACACATAGACAGCCATTGGTTTAGTACTAAGATTAGTCATAAAAATATCTAATGAGAGGTCAAAAGTACATTTAAAAATTATTCAGTACTGAAATATGGTTCTATAAAAATGTGTTTTCTTAACGTTGCCATATATAAATATTATATTGTGTCTTAAGATCTTTGATTTAATTAATTATATATCACTATAGTATATTGAACTTTCTCTAATTTCATCTATGTATTCCCAAATATATAATGTATGTGAAAACGTGTATTACAAATTGAAATGTATTAATAAACAAAACGGCTTTATTATAAACAATTTTTAAGTACCTAAAACTTTAGTATTAAAAATGTTACATTACTTTTTGATCTCAAAATCATATTTCTTTCAGTACCTCCTGAAGAACACGCGTCTGAGTGACGTCAATAAACGTTTGAAAGCTCAAATATGGAGTTCTGTGGTGACCATAGTCTTGGTGGAAGCTAAGAATCTACCAGCCATGGACTTGGATACCCGGTCGAGTGACCCGTACTGCAAGTTTAGGTAAGAGGTTTATAAGAGACATATTAAGTTATACTGGTTGTTAAGAAAACTACGTCCGAGCTTGAAGATGCAGGGTAGGAGAGGCGGTGTGGCCATGGTAGTGTTACTATTTTACTTTTTTTTCGAAAAAAATCAAGTTTTTTGAAAAAAAAAATTAAAAAAATTGCAACACTTACATGGGTAGTGGGTACCTCTTAGTTATAAATCAGCCGATGAATGACTTTTGACATGAATTTTGGCCAATTTTGTGATATAAACATAATATTTAAAACGTTATAACGCTGTTAGTTTTGAATATAGATTTTTTATTTTTTTTAGTAAATAACCCTTCATGACATAAGTTTCTTACTTGCCCTGTGCACGAATGTACTGTGTACTCTATATACCATTAAAATATATTGAACCTTCTTGCAGGTTAGGCAACGAAAAATACAAAAGTAAGGTAGTCTGGAAATCCCTGCATCCATCATGGCTGGAGCAATTCGATCTCCATTTGTATGACGATCAAGAACAAGTCCTCGAAGTCACTGTGTGGGATAAGGACAAACAGACGAAAGATGATTTTTTAGGAAGGTAAGTGCTTTGTCTATGGTATTTTTTTTATTAGAGATTACTCTAATAACAAAAAATATCCATATCTTGAATTACCTAACCATATATTATATTTGACGACCGCTTGGCGCAGTGGTAGCACAACTGCTTTCTGCGCGAAAGGTCGTGGGTTCGATTCCCACACCGTAAAAATATATTTGAAATTTACATTTGTATTTTTCTGGGGTCTGGGTGTTGCTATGTATTGTATGTCTGTATTTACAAAAGAAAAGGATGTATATGTAATTTATTCCGTTATCTAGTTGCCATAATACAAGCTTCTGCTCAGCTTGGAACTACATGGCTCTGTGTATAAATGTCCTGACAATATTTATTTATTTATATATAACGATATCATTAGGTTTTTTGACATTTAAAATATGTTTTTTTAAAAGTTCAGCCATATTTGTAATATGTAATGATAATATTTTGTTATAAGTATAAAATTTTGAAGACGCAAAAACATCCTAATGAGGACGTCTTACCTTTAGGTGATTGGTTGCCGGTGCTTTTACGCGTAACTGACAAAACTATTTCTTTTTTTGTTGGTTCTATCATTTGTCTCTTTTCTATCGTTTTGACTTGTATGTATGTGTGCTGCCGCTTCTGTATGGAACACTTTTCGGTTGTTTTGTTGGTGTATAACATATCTATTAACTATAATATTATTGGTAATATGTTATAAAATATATCAATCCTGCTCAATCATAAATGTTAATTAATTTCAGATGTACCATAGACCTATCAAAGTTAGAAAGAGAGAAAACACACAACATTTGGCAGGACCTAGAAGACGGGAATGGACAGATCTTCCTACTGCTCACTATCAGTGGAACCACGCAGTCGGAAACCATTACTGACTTGGCTAGTTATAAGGAAAACCCTAGGGATATACTCAATATTGAGAAACGATATGTAAGTACAGTCAACCACAAAAGTTTTTTATTACTTTTTTATCTTATTTATGAATTAGCTGATCGCCTATGAGCTTATTAGAAATGTTTTAATTCAGGGTTATAACGGGTTTACAATAACGGTTATTCAATATTAGTCTCATTATTTACAGCTACGAAATTTAAGCATACAATTTTTATGTCATGCTAGCCGTGCCCCGCGTTGTTTTCATTCCCGGCCCAATACTGGGATAAAAAGCCTATATGTTAATCCAGGGTATCACCTATCTACATACCAAAATTCAACTAAATCGGTCCAGTCGTTTATGCGTGAAAGAATAACAATCATACATCCTTACATACTGACAAACTGTTAAATTGATAATAGTAGTAGGATTTACTTTTTTATTCACGAAAATTTTCATACGAAAAAATTTCGAATTTTTTTAATAATAATAATATAATCATTTATTGCTAAAACAACCAATACATTGGTAAGCGACAAGCTCCACACAATCATAATTCTAGATAAAACATTATTATTAAACATTAAATTACATTATTGCAATTATACATTATAAAAAGTTATGTCAATAAAATACTATTTTGTTAGATATTATGTCAATTTAATGATTAAACCCCCGGTTTATTAATTAAATTAATGTACTACTGGGGGGGTTAAATTAAAAATTAATTTGATATCAACAGATTTTATTATACTATTATTATTAATTTCTGGTTTAACTATATTTATAGCTGGTGTTTCCGCTAATTATGAATATGATTTTAAGAAAATTATTGCTTTATCAACATTAAGACAATTAGGATTAATAATAAGAATTTTAAGAAAAGCTTTTTATGATTTAGCATTTTTTCATTTATTAACTCATGCTATATTTAAAGCATTATTGTTTATATGTGCAGGTATAATTATTCATATAATGAATGTTAATCAAGATATTCGTTATATAGGGGGCATAAGATTCTATATTCCTTTAACTTCTTTATGTATAAATTTTCTTCAGGCGTGGTTCCGTCTCAACGAACAGTCGAGTGGGGTGGGTTGGCTCTGCGTCAAAGTGTACGGCGCTAAGGGGTTGGTCGCCGCGGACCTGGGGGGTAAAAGTGACCCCTTCTGTGTGTTAGAGCTGGGGAATGCGAGGCTACAGACACATACAGAGTATAAGACGCTCACGCCTAACTGGATGAAGATATTTACTTTGTAAGTATTTTTATATTTAAATGTATGTATTTATTGCGTATTTAAGTTATAAGTTGTATATTTCAGTTATAACTTTACTTCAATTTCTTGAAATGTTCATATAGTGTTCGAAATTTTTAAAATTACTAACGAGGCTATTTTCAACTGACTTCAAAAAGGAGGAGGTTCTCAATTCGACCAATTTTTTTTTCTATGTTTGATACGCGACAACTCCGAAAAACAAACCCAAGGGTGGAAAATTGGGGATGAACTTTTTTATACGCAATATCTCCGCCGATTATTAACCAATTTGAACGATTATTTTTTTGTTTAAAAGGTATTATCATGAAGTCGGTTTTATTTTTTCTTTAAGTTAATTATGTTTTCTAATCTCGTTACCTATATCTGAAATCTTGAAGTGTTAAAATTATTGATACAGCATACTCATCTTTTAAATTAAATGCTTAAAATATCGATGTATTTCAAGTAAAAAGGCTTGATTTGCACATTCCAAAAATATATCTTAACTCGCTCTAGTAGGACTCAACGGTATTTACGATTAGAGTTGGCGATCTGAGATCGATTCTATGATCCAAATAAAACGATTTTTTAAATCGATATAAAGTACTGGATCGATTCTCGATCGATACGATCGACCTCTCAAAATCGAACATTCGATTTTTGCAGTAAACTATAAACCAAACATTTAGTATTCCGACCCCACGCTGGCACTAAAGCTTGAATGAACTTTTTGGAAATCTTTTAGACCTCGATTTTCGTGGATCTAATAATCAGGTCTCGATATAAATCGATTTAAAAATCGTTTTTCGAAAAGGAACGCTATCATTATTTACAATATGACCATACTTTCAGTACAGTCAAAGACATAAGTTCGATATTGGAAATAACAGTGTATGACGAAGACCACGACCACAAAGTTGAGTTTCTTGGTAAATTAGCGATTCCACTACTAACTGTACGTAACGGGATCAAGCGATGGTACGCGTTAAAAGACAAGAAAATGAGGGCACGAGCCAAAGGAAACTACCCACAGATTTTATTAGAAATGAATGTTATATGGAATCCGGTAAGTCTTACTTTAACCGAATCAATTTATCTACAACTGCGCCCCGCGGTTGTACCCGCATAGTACCCGTTCCCGGGGCAATACCGGGATGCAAATCACCCTATGTCTTAATCCAGGGTATCACCTATCTACATACCAAATTTCAACTAAATCGGTCCAGCCGTTTTTGCGTGAAAGAATAACAAACATACATACATTCTCACAAATTTTCGCATTAATAATAATAGTAGGATTATTATTAGTAAATCTATAGATCTAGACAAGTGTTTTGCTTCCTTAGCTAAAAAACAATTCCATCAAGAAGCAATAATACTACATTATATTGTTAAACATTATAAACTAACTAGCTAACCCCGCGGTGCTACCCGAGGTTTATTAAGGAAAGTATATTTTTTTTCTCGCAGTAAAACCTAGCCTGTTTTAATCGAGGATATCAGCTAACTACTTACCAAATTTTATTAAAACCCCTCCAGTCGTTTAGACGTAAAGAAGAAACAAACATACACACGACCTCAAAATTTCGCCCATATAATATTAGTGTGATTTCAGCTAAAAGCAGCGATACGAGTTGTGAATCCAAAAGAGCCTAAGTACATGCATCAAGAGGCGAAGTTTAAGAGACAATTGTTTATACGTAACGTCATGAGACTCAAAGCTATAATAATGTGGTTCATTGAAATTGGGAAAATATTACAGTAAGTATAATAATCGTCAAAAAAGTTTAGCGATTGACGAGAATAGCTGCGCATCGGTAGTATCGCGCTCGTAATTGACGTATTGGTGCGAGAAAGACAACACGACTGGGACAACCAATCAACGCTCGCGCACCCGACGATCACGCGCCGCTACCTCGATACCTTATTTTTGACTTCTGCGCAGGTTTCGTTCACCGCTAAAGGAAATTGACGATTACCTATTGGTTATTTTCTTCTCTACTAAATAAATATTTTTTAATTAGGTTTTAACGATTCGCCTTAGTTTTTTGATGTATCATGTAAGATTTTTGTTAAGGTTAATTTTTAATGAAGTCGTTCTGCTTTTGTGTTAAATAATTAATTAATCATACATAATGGAAGACACATCAATAGCTAATAAATTATTAACCTAGGAAAGTACATTTCATAATTATTTCAATAGTAGCTGTTGCCCGCGACTCCGTCCGCGTGGACTTTCATGTAAACTTTGACTCCCCTTTTAACCCTTTAATCCAGTTAAAAAGTAGCCTATGTTTTATCTCCGGCTCTAGACTATCTCTGTACGAAATTTCGTTCTAATCGGTTTAGTAGTTTTAGCGTGATGAAAGAACAGACAGACAGACGCAGTTACTTTCGCATTTATAATATTAAGTTTGGATTATTTTTTCTACAAACAAAAGAATGCTAACAATTGCGCTAATAAAGAACGACTCTTAATAGCTTCAAGTGTCTGTTAAGCGTGTTAAATAGAATATATTGACAATAAAATGTCTATAAAACGCTCTTACGAGTGATAAGGTATTGATGTTTTTAAATTAGTCACGTGTTCGTAATAAAGAAAAAAGTCGGTGTTAACATTTATCCTGTGAAGATTTAAACACTTAAGATCGAAAAATTTTTTTTCACAATCATTAGATACGTATTGACTTCCAACTTCTGTATCCTTCATTGTATCAGTATAATAACTAAGTATAAATAACTCAATAAAAGAAAATCATATCATACGTCTCTTTAATAAATAAAAACCAATATGTAACCCAATTGATAATAAAAACGTTATATTTATTATGTACATAGCAAGACATCTTGTAAACCAACTTCGAAAATATATATCCCCCTTAAATCGATAGAGACAATTTAAAGTTGTCCCATTTTTCCCTTCCCTTTCCTTTAATCTTGGACGGAGGAGGTCGCTTACATCAGACAAACATTCTCCACAATTATTTTATGTTATTTTATTTCTTCAGAAAACAAACAGTCGTGAGTAATAACAGATTTTAACGAGAAAGTTTAACCTAACCTAACAACAATGAAATTTCATACGAGTTCATACGAGTTTTTTTTTTCAGAGATTGTTTCGAATGGGAGTCTAGGATTTGTTCATTCATCGGTCTACTAGCTTGGCTTGCATTTTGCTACTACTACCAAATGTGGATGCTACCATTCTTATTACTCGTTTTTTTCACAAGGAACTGGCTTATTTATAGATTGACCGGTGAGTATTTGAAATTATCATATTTATATTCCGCCCTAGAACAAAACTAGCAATGTATGCTATGGTCATTTAAAAATTTTAGTTTTTTTTCTTGAGTACATAAAAACTTTATATTTAGCTAATCTTAATCTTAATCTTAGGCCGTACAATACTTTGAGTAACTGGCGGACTCTGCACTAAAAAGTGAAAACAGTAGACAATTCTTGTTTTTGGACTAGATTTTTTGTTTACTGGCTTTTCTGAAATCAAAAAACATAATATAATTCCATAAACAAATAGCAGAGACAATAAGAGTCTAGTTCTTTATAACGTTCTAAATTTAAATTTGTTTTTTTATTTATAAGTTGTTTTCAATTGATTATTATTTTGTAGTTCATTTTAACATCTGCAAAAGTCCGCGGGAGTATTTAAAAACATTTTTATTTGGCAGTAAGTTTTAATTGAGTAATATTTTGTTGTGAAAACACATGCTTTTATAATGTTACTAATATTTTTTTAAATGACTTTAATGAATGTTGCCATTTTTTTGTATTAATTGTTTGAAAATAGATTATGCTTTATTTTAACAAACACTTTCAGCTAAAGTTGTAAATATAAATTATTTTATAATTGAATCTCGTTATCTTGCTATAAAAGCTTTAATAATTTTTCTTAAAAAAATATGTTAATGTTGTGTTATTTGTACATATGCAGGAGTCTCAACATTCTAGCAAAAAATAATGTATAGGCAAAATGCTTGTAATATTATATCTACGGTATATCCTAAATCGCGCTTAATATATAAGATACCTATATATTTTCCTTACAACGTATTCTGACGGCTTCTGGGTTGTAGGTTCGATCTCTGCACTGGAAAAATAGATTTGTATTTTTCTAAGGTCTGGGTGTTGCTATGTATTCTATGAATGTATTTTACAATTTAAGATAAGTAAGTGTATGAAAATTATCCGTTATCTAGTTGTCATAACACAAGATCTGCTAATGTTCACTAGATGGCGTTATTTGAAAATAAAGTGAAATATAATTATTTATTTTCTGTAACACTTCGCGACACATTACAAATTATAAACACTTTACATTAGAACAACTTGTGGTAACTGTCGACCTAATCACTCGAGAGTGATCTCTTCCAGGCAACCAAGATAGGACAGTAAACACACACAATAAACAATTATGATAGGAACATTTCTCAATACTTACATATAATAATTGATTTGTAGTTTAATATTATTGATATTGCTTATAGAACCTTTTTTTGATTTTTTTTTATCCGAAAGGAGATTTATCCCCGTAAAAATTTGAAAAAGTTAAGTCTTAAGTGAAAGTAAACATGTCAAAAAATAATATCTATGATACTTTTTTCAGGTGGTAACCCTCTACTAATCCCAGTAGATGATGACGATTTATTAGCTGAAGAAGATGATGAAGAGGAAGTTGATAAGGTATTTGAATTTTTATTCATTCATTTAATGCTTTGAAAGTCGAAAATGGTATCTTAAATAGTTTTCGACTACTTGCATTTTATAAAGCATTTTAATTTGGAGAATACTTAAGTAGTATTTAGCGTAGTAATAAGCTAGGAATTCTTTACTTATAAGTCTGAAGTCAGATCTAAGTCAACATAATTTTTATAGTATACCTCAAAATTATGCATGTTAAATTTGTTCACGCGTCAAAAATTTGACAGGTAGCCACAGATAATTTTTTTATATGCATTTCACATAATATGTTTATAATTGCACTTTTCAGGAGGAAAAGAAATCTCTAAAGGAAAGACTTCAAGCGATACAAGAGGTGACTCAGACCGTTCAAAATGCGATCGGTTATGTCGCCTCGATCGGGGAGGCTGTTAAAAAGTAAGTACAATATTCAAACTATTTAACAATGTTTTCCAATTATAGCACTAGAGCGCATTTTGCGACATAATGCTTAACTTTGAATATTTGAACTATATATTTCTTTATTCT
>DWAJ01006621.1:0-10190 GCA_018238005.1 Eurema mandarina | reverse complement strand
GATAGAGAGATATATGAAATAGTTAAAGGAGAATACATTCTAGAAAACTCATATAAAATTCAGATCGATGGACATTTCGTACCTTTTGCATCTTTTATTTGTAGGAAAAAGAGCTTCCAATTAATCCTATGTAATTATTCTTTAATCCCATTTTCTTCGAAGACATGGACTTACGACCTTTTTGCTGTAACGTTTATTCTGTGAAATCTGTCGTTTTGTGGGGATGGTTAGGATTTTGCGGTGACTGTATTAATTTTATATTATTATTATATAATAACTGATGATCAATGTTATACATTTGTATACTTACAGAAAACCATATTATAAATATATTTATAATATATTTATATAAATAATATGTAGGTAAATGTTCAATTGTAATAAAGTTTATTAAAATGCTACTAGCCGCTCCCCGCGGTTTCACCCGCGGAGTTTCCTTTCCCGGGGCAATACCAGAACAAAAAGTATCCTATTTTTTAATCCAGGGCATAACCTATCTACATACTAAATTTCAACTAAATCGGTACAGCCGTTTTGTCGTAAAAGAAAGACAAACATATAGACACACTACCATTTATATATTAGTATGGATAAGTTTATTTAAATAGTATCAAAAGGCCTTACACGAGTTAAACTATAGTAGACTTCTGTCTATTATATAGATCGGAGCAGATGGACAAAAAAGTTTAATCAAGACAGTGAAAACTATTGTAATGTTAGTTAATAAGTCGAACCTCCTCGGTTTATTAGAATGTTTAAATTCAAACTTAAAAGAATTGTGTGGCATTTGTCAGTTGCTATAAAAAACGTCAGCATTGTGAAAATAATCAGATATTGGATAATTTGTAGTCGAGATGAATATACGCCGTTTTTATGATACTCTGAAGGTGTACTTATTTAACAACCTAAACAAGAGCCATCATGAAGCAAACAATCATTACCTCGGCATCACTACAACTACTACGACATCACTCTCTGCGACATATATAATTCTCATATTCAAAATTAAAGGCTGTACAATATTGGTATTTATGAAATCAAACAACGATGGTAAACAGCTAGTATTTTAATTAAAACTTTCTCCAGGAATTTCTGAGCTTTTGTATACTGTTAGCCGCTGGAGACCATGTTAGCATTTGGAAATCGTTATTGTTTATTGGATGTGTTCGTCATATATTGCCGAGTCAAAATCGCATGTTTAAAAGTATAGTAACATATAGCAAGACTTGTATACATAGTTACAGAATAGTAAATTTTATTTTAAAAGACGAATTTTTCCCCTTTTTGGTAAAAAGTGTGGGACCCGTGCGAGTTTCTTACGCCAGTTCTTCTCGCCGGGTTAGTTCCTGAACCACAAGTAGGCACCATGTAGACTTTCTGAAAGTATATTTTGTGTCAAATTTACTCAGAAATAAATTCTTTTTCATTTTCATTTTCATAAAATCTTTGAATGGGATAGTTCGGACCAGCAAGAGAAATTCTTAACAAATGTATTAAATAGGCATTTTGTTTTTTAAGTATCTAGTGTCAGGATGTTTTTGTTTATTGTATATGGTGGGCAGAAACTGAACAGGACTTTTCCTGATGGTAAGCGACCAACTCGGCCCATTAACTGTCAATCAAAACAGCAAAGTTACGTGCCTCATGCAGTCATAGGCCTACAATAGTGAAAAAGAAAAGGATTTCCGACAAAGGAAATAAAGAAAAGGATAAAGTACACTCCCGTACAGAATTAACGTTATCCTAGTGTATTTTTAACCGACTTCAAAAAAATGAGGTTCTCGATTGGTCTGTATGTATGATATATATTTTTTTAAGCAAACTTTTCTGACCCGAACGACTTCATTAAAGAAATATGAGACCCCTATTATTATATTCATTCAGAAACCCTTTGGATAGATTTTTAGTTTTATTTAATGTATGCGTCCAGCGTGAATACATTCGTTAGCAATATTATTGAATGTAAAATGATTATATTATTTCAGCGCAGTACCGAATGACCGTGGGCAAACAGTAACTCGATTGGTTTATTCAAATTTAATTAAAATAATGTACATAATATTTACATTAACGATATGAATAAATTATGTAGATAACATTTTCATATAAAACCAGTTTTTATAACGTCAATAAAGAATTCAAAAAAGGAATATGTTTGGAGGTCTTATCATGGTATTGAAACATCTGTAACTATTGCACTTTTTGTCAAGATAATACGGCCGTGCCGCTTTTTTGCTCGACTTAGCGGGGGCACTGCCGTACCCCCAGATTGAATTAACAATTTCTAACGGAATAAGGATTTAGAGGAAATTCTAAAATTAAATTCTCATAGGATACTAAATACCAGTACTACGGTACCGTGGCAATAATTTCATCTCAAAAAAGATCCTGACAGAAACGGAAAGAATTTTCTTGCAAACTGAAAATATCCTGTACCAAAACTCGCTAAAATCGATACAGTAGTTTAGCGTTAGTAGCTAATAGATACTCAATGTTTTCTATTTATAATATTCATATAATTCTACATATACTACATATTTTACGAAAATGTAGATACTTATGAAAGAATTCGTTACCAAGCTCGTTACATGAAGTGAGAAAATTAACTTTCATAACGTTTAAACTTCAGTTACGTGTTATACGGTTATTTCAAGTAAAACTCTAAATGTATGAAGCTGAAACGGAAAAGTGTTGACAAAAGCGCCCGCCATCCGCACGAAAGTCGTTTGAGCCGCAAAGAAGTAGGCAAAATGTTTTGCAAACGGTGACTGCTTTTAGGTTAGTTTTTTTAACTCCCGACACGTGATTATGTGGGATTTTTTTCGTACAACATACGCTACATATAATATGATCACAGAAAACTTGTTTTTGATACTGGGAACATCAATTTAACAAATTAAAACATTGTAATATTTAACGATTTTTGTTATTCAAATCGATTTTTTTACGCAAAAGAGACGTAGCAGTGATAAACATGTACCTATCGCAATATAAATGTTACATAATTATATTAAATTAACAAGATTTAAAATTTAACA
The DNA here is from genome assembly GCA_018238005.1 of Eurema mandarina. Taxonomy (NCBI): domain Eukaryota; kingdom Metazoa; phylum Arthropoda; class Insecta; order Lepidoptera; family Pieridae; genus Eurema; species Eurema mandarina. Next base: position 7,152 of record DWAJ01006621.1, on the reverse strand, counting down.
AGTCCGTGTGGTATTTTTTAGAAGACTCGCGAACAGTATTACGAATTCCGGGTTTATTTATAAGTCTGCTTTTCAATTTTACGGCGTCCTGAACAAATTTGCCTTTAATTAACACCACGCCAGGAATCTTTCAAAATGTATTTAAATTTAGATGATTATTTTAATATTTAGACACAAATGTTTTTAACATCCAAATTGAAGCAAAACGAGTTAATTATAATTAATATGTCATAGGTTTGAATACTTCACACTACGATTTTTTACGTTCAAACATTTTTTTTAAAGAGACGATTTTTTTTTAAATCAAATATTACTTTTTTAAAACATAGGGGACAAACGAGCAGGCGAGCCACCTGATGAATAGTGGTCATCGCCGCCCAAAAACACTCGCAGCGCTTCACAGTTCAGGAGTGGGTTGTCAACCTAGAAATGTAAAATTTATTTTCTACAACGAGTATTAAGTCAAGAGCAGTTAAATCATTTTGCAGAAAGTTTAAGTTATTTGCTCTCAGCGCTCGATCGTAAAGTATCTGGATTTATCTCAGAAGACAATACGATCCTTCAGATGTCAAACGAAACTGTTTCATAGATGTTTATCAATAAGGTTGAAAGTTAAACGTCCTTAGATTAGACGATTCGTATTACGCATGTAACAATAAGCGGTCGAAATACGAGTGTTTTATTTGCGCCGTAAAACCTTTAATTAATTTGTTTGTTGCAGTTAACATATGGCAAGACTTATTAACTCTTTACAGCTGAGAAGCCCTTAGAAAATTTGTTCCTAGTCTTTATCTATATTTTATAAAAAAAGTGATTATTGACAGTGATCAAACTATCGTGGTCGCGCGACCAATAACATTCTGTTCGCGCGTCCGATTTGGTCGCGCGACCACATGGATACCACGTGAGTCTATAACTGTATACAACAACCATGGTTTCCCGGTGAAATATAGTAGTACACTCACCAGTGTTCTACGAGAACGAAGTAGTAATCCACGAGATTGTTACTGTTCACGACTCACGAGCTATAAGAGTAGTTTAACTAACTGTATAAGACTACCCCTCTAGACTAACTCGAGAAATAATTTGCTATAACTTATATATTTAATACTGTACTTTTTTAATCTATTTTTAAACAATCTAAGAATTGTTCTAACGATGACAAACAAAAAAAAACGATATATATTTTTATTTTAAGTATTATGTAGATATAGTATGTTTGAAAAAGGGAACTTTACTATAATAAAAGAATGAATAGATTGACTGAGACAAATGTGAACGATGAGTAGGTAAGAGATGAAGTAGGTAAGAGTTGAAAGATTGAATGAACGACGACAGTTGATTGGGCGATGCGATCCGCTTAAGACGCAAAAATGTAATAAATATAAAAAAGTTTAAATAAAATATAATTGTTCTTTTTGGCACCAGTAGTTTCACTCCAAGCACGAATTGAACATAGATATAGCTACGTACCTAACTTGAAGTTAAATATCCAAAGTCTACTAACTATTAGCTGTAATTAGCCCAAAAGCACTTAGCGTCCGCGACTGTTAGCCGTACTGTTAAAAGCGTCGTTATAGACTTCATAATTTTCACCACAAAGTACTTCAGATATAAACAGCCTCTCAGGTAATAACGGCTTTTCTTAGCGAACATTCTGTTTCACGAACCTTGTATTTTTAGTGTTTGCGTTAATTACAATTTTATAGATACCTAAGGAGCTTTTAAAGGCTCTGAATATAGAACCAAGCGAGTTTATTTTTAGCAAATTTATATGTATTTTTAGCTAAATAAATAAATAAATATTTCGGGACATTTTTACACAGCGCCATCTAGTCCCATGCTAAGCAGAGCTTGTGTTATGGCAACTAGGTATCGAAATAAATTACATATACATAATTTTCTTTTGTAAATACATACATACAATACATAGCATCATCCAGACCTCAAAAAATACAAATATAAATTACAAATATATTTTTCCGGTGTGGGGATCGAACCCACGACCCTTGGCGCAGAAAGCAGTTGTGCTATCATTGCTCCAAGCGGTCGACAAAAAATTACCTAGGCTTATGTCTAGTTTGATTTGTTTAAAGTAATTTTGTTATCTTAAAAGGAGGCTTTTAATATAGAAGATTAAGGAAAGTTTGAGGATGTATTTTGATACTCTTTTCCGGCATTTGGGACTGCAATATCGAGAATAAAAGCTGGGTTTACGTTTATTGAATATTTTTATCCCGATACTAGCAGGGAACGGAAAAATCTGAACTAATCCGCAAGGCGCGGCTGGTCAATATACATAGTATAAAACAAAGACGATTTTCGCGTCTATCCCTATGTAGTAATATTTGCTTAGATTTTGGAAGCTACGCAAAGGAATTTAACGCGTTCTTTTTAATAGAATAATACAAGATAAGTTTTATATGAATAGTACATGCGTTAGGCATTAGCATTAGGCGTATGAAGTTGGAACGGGTCACTAGTCATTACATAGTATAAAACATGTCCTGTATATTCTTAAATCTTTAAAATTACGGGCGATTTTCATGTTTTTTGATAGATATAGTGATTCAAGAGGAAGGTTTAATCATAAACGCGAGTAAATTTAATAACAGTCTATAGAATACTGACAAACCGAATTTACTGCATGTTGTTTATGATGAAATTTATATAATAAATTTAGCTTTTCAACCGGCATCAAATTAAACCAGATACTTGAAATACATATTTATCTGGTAAATTAATTTCGGTTGGCAACGCGGTAAATATTAATTCAGAGGCCGAGTAAACTGTGTTGTAATTAACCTCTAATGATAGCATTGTTATTGTTTATATGAGCTTAAACATATTCATTAAAGTATACCTTGGCTCATGCTGTAAGTATACACTACGAGTATATACTATATACTAACTGAAACCTACACCTAAATTACTTTTACACTTTTTCTCTGTGTTAAAACCATCTTCGTACTTCAAAAGTAAGTAACGGATAAGACTTTCTTAAACATAAATTGCGTTCTACGCTAACACATCTATAGTAGCCCTCTACAAAACAACTAGTTGCGTCTCGCGACTTCACCCACATTTTTGCTAATAATTACACAAAAACCTTCGTCTTAAAACATTTTATCTAGTTAAAAAACGCACCTAAAATTGGTTACGAAGTTTTAAAGATTTAAATATACATATACAGGTAGAAGACATCGACTCCTCGACGTCTCATACTATATAATATTTATTTTTACGATCAATAAACGACTTACAATACAAGGTATACATGTAAAATCGATAATCCAAAGTACTATATCAACATTTCCATAATCAAGGCTACTCGATATATTAATTAGGACAAGTTCTGAATGTTTGAATAGCTCTCGTATTCATCTCGAAAACGGACGTCAAATTTGCCCACTAAAATGTTGACCCAACGATGACTCGAGTCTTATCAAGTACTTTTCAAGTCCCCATTAACAGATAATAGACGTTAGTCAAGAAATTCTGTGTTCGACGAAACCCTTTAAGGGAAAAATTAAAGCTGTATTGATCGGATTTCCTTTACAGCTCGCTGCGGGAAGTGTTCACGAATTCCTACGCACGCTATTCTTATATAATTTAATCAGTTAGATTTAGTTTGAAGGTATATAATCAGATGTTGTGTTATGTATATAAAAACATTTTGTTTGTTGAAACGAGCTTAGTTAGAAACTATAGGATTATAAAATTCTGGTATACGATATGGTTACTTGGAAAATATTAATAATAAAGACATGCTTAATCAGGTTGTAGTGATCGCTACTAATGCGCCGAGTTCTGATGTGAGCTTTTAAATGACTAGCTGTTGCCCGCGACTCCGTCCGCGTGGAATTTCATATAAATAAGTTTCAACCGTCTAATTTAAGCGGTTTAGATTTTTCATACAAAAAGATTTTCCCGCTAATTCCCGTTCCCGTGGGAGTTTCGGGAATTCCTTCCTTAGCGGATGCCTACGTCATAACATCTACCTGCACTGCAAATTTCTGTGCGTTGATAGATCACTATGTCAGTCAGTCAGTCACCTTTGAATTATATAGATATAGATATATATTTATTATATTTTTATTAAGTGGATAAAATATATATTATGTATGCATATATTTTTATATCTATACCCTGCTCAGTGTACCTACCAATCCAGTCACTCTGTACATTTAGATATAAGATATAAATGTTATAAAGGATAAATAAATAAATAAATATCTATTCGAAAGTTGGCACATAAACAACTTCTCTACTACGAACCATTGCGGTCTTATGACCGGACAGTCAGTTGTTTTGTTAGTCAAGGATCCTTCTTTTTGGTTAAAAAGAGGGTTACATCACTCTTCCTCCTCAAAGTCACACAAAAGTACATTATCAATCGAACTAAATCAAACAAAATCCAATATATCAAATACTACAAAAGCATAAAACCCATTTAATATTACAAAACATCTTAAGCTTACAAATGAAACGAACTTAATTGATTAAGTTTGAACCATCTAACCCGATATGAAATTCTGTAAATCTGAACCGAGGCCGGAAGTCAAACAAAATTCAATTAAATCTAGTATGTAATATGCTAATAGCGAACATTTGCATACTTTTGTCTGAAATTGAAACTGACTTACTGACTTAGATTGTTTGCTCCAAGTTACAAATTTTTATTAATTAATTACAAGGGTGTATAGACCTCTGTTAACGGTTCAGTTACAGTTTAACATAAATGGTTATTGTTTATAATGAATGTTACAAACTACCTGGTCCTAGGCAACTTCGACGCTGTAATTATCCTATGCCCTTATACCTAACTTATACCTTATTTATTTTTCTATGTAAGAATCATCTTTGTACTTTAAGGATTGATTTGAAAAATAATTAATTATCGTAATCAGTTCAGCGGTTATCGAATTATGCACTTGGTACTTGACTCTTCGGTCGAACCTCCTAAATCGATATTGGAAATTCTTTTAGGTATAGTTTTCAACTACGTAGTTCATTAGTAAGCCACTTTAGTCCAAAACAAAACAATATAACACCGTTACTTAAAAAAAATCTAAAACCACACAGTCCTAAGTAAAAAGTTCGGTGAACTCGTAAAATTCGATAAATTCCATATACCCATGTCTTTTACGGGCAAAAGGGCTGTCAAACAAATTAACAGTGGTACCAGATGGTCCCCAAACACTTTTCTATATTCCCTGAAAATTCGTGTCTTTCGAGACCTTGCCTAATCTATTTTCTGGATGTTTCGAACCCTAAGTGAATTTGTTGTAGAAAGTAACCCGAACTAAAGTTGTACAAAAATAAATTTCATTTTGTTTAAGCCCAGCAAGTTTGAGTGCTTTAATTCCGTATAGTAGCCTTGTTTTTATTTAGAAGCGAAATTTTAACCGAATATAGCAAAGCCTGAAATATTAATATGTTTGTATATTTCGACTACGTAAGCGATTTTTATTCAAGGAATTATTATTAGTCGTGCTGGTGACATACAGCTATGGAAATTTTGGAACACACTATAATACAGATGTATATTGTTAAAAATGGCTTCTATTTGGACCTCCGAAGCTTAATTATACTAAATCATACTACGAAATACGTAAATCAACTAGGACAATGAAAAGAAAGTCGAACTAAATGATATAGCAACTTTTCACGTCAAAATCTAAGTAGTTTATAGAGTTTTAGAATGTATTAGCTCTTTACCTACTAACCTCAAAGTTAAATGAAGTCGTCGGCAAGCTGAGCACATTGTCACGTGTACCCTAAATTCTCTAAATATCTAGACGCTCTAGAAACTTCCACGATAAATCTAACCATTCTAAACACGTAAGCAACAGCTGAATTTTATGCTGCTATCTTTATCTTAAACGTTTACCCGACTACGGTGTGGCAAAAAGGTCAGTGATGTTGGCTGTATGTACAATTATGATGCTGTCTCATTTTTTTGATTGTCAATGTCAAATGTCAGTCATTCTCAAAAAAACGATTTATATAAGAAAAAAATACTTTAAAAAAATAAGTAATGTGTATCTCGTTGAGATCCTACATGTATGTATATTGTATAAGTATGATCTATACCGATATTATTAAACGATCATACGATACATATCGTAACGGTAAGTAACACAGGCTAAATAAATTTGATTAATTACACTTTTTAAAACCCTTTGACCAGGCGCACACTAAGAGTTTTTCGCCTCACGGCAGAAAACCATTTTAATTATTAATATTATATTCGAAACAGTTTAAAATTGTATTGCGCGCACTGACAGCGAACCACCGCTGTTTTCCTGACTACAGTATTATAGTGCGACATTATGCCGCTGCTGTTTTCTGCCGCGCGGCGAAAAACCTTAGTGCGCGACTGGACTTTGTATTGTCAATTTTTTAACTTATCATAGAGTTTAATATAACGTCATTAAGAATTCAGTAAGTTAATCAAACCAGTGCAAATTGATTTAAAAGTAACTCTTAATAAAACTCTCGCTACTAATATCTATTTAGCCAAAACAAAAGAATGTAAGTAATTCAACCAGTTAAGAAATAAATTACCTTTATCTGTAGTTGAACTAAGCCAAAAACTATTTTCATATACTAACATTGTTTAAACAGGAAATACAGTAGAAGTTTGGCTGGCTGTACTGGGTTTTATTTTAAATGCAATTTGGCAAGCTACCCGCACGAACCGGGGGTCGGTGCATGTATGCGATAGTTGACCCAAATTTGAGGTCAACTTGGCGTTAAATATGTCGAGCTATGTTCGATGGTGCTTAATAACTGTTCTTAGTTATTAACGGGTCAATACTGCGCGTTCGGATATCGGCGGAAAATGGTTTCATTGATTGAACGTTCTGACGTTTTTTGAAGGACTGGTGTTTCACAATCAACTATCGTGGAATTACTTCTCCCGTGGAATTTTTGTATGTTCTTATTTTAAAAAGGGCGACTATCAGAGTTTCTCTGTAGAAACTGCCTTCCAGACCGGTGGTAAATAAATAAAATAAATAAATAAATATTTTCAGGACATTTATACACAGCGCCATCTGGTTCCAAGCTAAGCCGAAGCTTGTGTTATGGCAACTAGATAACGGAATAAATTACATATACATACTTTTCTTTTGTAAATACATACAT
>DWAJ01006620.1:0-10192 GCA_018238005.1 Eurema mandarina | reverse complement strand
AACGCTCGCTTAAAAAATCGCTCTCTTACATGACATACCGGCTTCATTCTCCGGTTATTACGATACTCGTAAGGAACCTTTAGGCCGGAGCGGAATTTCTTTTTATACGCGATAAGAGTAATGGCTTCTGTACGTAAAATTTTTATGTAATAAAATCGAGAGAGCGGATCCCTTGTAAATTTTCTCGCTGGAACTTTATTGAAATAGGTACGTGAAGCTGTTGCTGTTTAATGTGATTTCTGGACTTAAATTTTTATGGGGTCTCTTACCTCCGTCTTTGTTGATTTTGTCGCTATATTGTTCGAGAGATTTAATAGTTTAATTAATGTATACAGCTAGTATTATTAAATGAGAACTGTAATTAAATTGTTTTTGACAATGTTACAAGTGAAAGTACAACTCTTTAATAAGCGAGTAATTTAAAATGTATTAATTGATTCAAATATAATATAAGGCTTATGAGTACAATTACGATTAAAGCATAAAGTGCTGATTAGTACACTTATCAATGTCTTGAGACATAGATGTTTTAATTTAAAAAAATGTACACTAAATAAATTTGAGATAAAAGAAATATCCTGGTTTAAGAGAATAATAGAAACGGTACTCTTATATAATTTTCTTCGCAACAAAGCCCCTTGAAACAATAAAAATAAGTCTTACGAAACAATTAATTAGAACCTTTTGTTCAGCCTTTTCACTGTAACCTAATAAATAGCGGATCATATAAATTTTCTACGCCAATATAAGTTTATCACCCAAGGGACTAATCTAGGCGATCGTTCGTACAGATACTTATGGCTCCCTTATGAGACAAATTGTATAATTTGTTCGGTGTCCTCCGGGAAAATGGTTAGAGGGAAAAATTCAATTAGATAGTTGATAGTCACTTGTGGGGAGTCATTTTTGTAATGATTATTGTAGGGTTTCGTAGTTCCTTTAATAGATGGAAAAAATAATAATCATAAATATAAGTGATGCTTGCCTAAGCAAACATGACTTATATTAGGTCTAAACCTATACCTAAACATTTGACAACCGTTTCTCCAATTCGTCATACCTAGGAACAGTTTATATTGGTAATTTAGAATAAGCCCAAAAGGTTAAAATTCGCAAGCTTTAGCCATACAAACGAACAGCAATAAAATGATATTATTACTATATTATATATAGCAATTGAGGTAAAGATTTTAAAGTTTACAAAACGATTAGGTTTATCTTATTTCACAATTATATTATTGATATTCATAATATTGTGTTTGTTAAACAAAAGCAACATAATACAGATAAAAACAATGAAATTAAATATCGATCTACATCTATGGATTATTGTATACAAACTTTACCTCTCTATAATATTAGGAATAGATTTAGCGTTTATGAAATATCTTGTTAAAGCTTTCCTGGACGTAGGATAAGGCGAGCTCGTCAAATAGTTTTGAAAGGATGAATGTCTAATCTCATTAATTGGATATTTTGTTTCACGTATTGTTTCGCCTAGCCTCAAGACATCAACTGAATTCGGACATATAATTTCAAGGATTCTTTTGTGTTAGGAGGGATCTTTTATAACTATACGTTTCATGTTATTCAAAACTTAGATAAGTGAGTTAAGAAATATTTGTAGTAATCATATAAGTAAAATAAATTATTAATATCATGAAAACAATGATTTCTTTCAACTGATCAAATAATGACATTATGATACACTAATGTTTCAATATACATAAACTTATAATTATTATTCTATAAATCAAAAATGTTTTTGTTAATCCTCCCCAAATGTTAGATTATATGACTTAGACATTTTCCATAACAGGAATTGTTTGTACATAATAAATCACTTTATAAATAAGTATAGAATTTAAGAACACAATTCACGAGTAATTCTTTTAAGGTGTTTCCGAAGATTTACGTTAAAACTTTGCCCATTACTCTTTTTTGTTCCAACATTCCCAGTGATTATCATTTTTATATTTTAAACTTACTTTTGCAGGGAGGTTTTGTTTTTCAGATAATACACAATTAAGTTTTATGCGTAATTGTGATCGAATTTCTTTCGATTAAAATACTAATTTCGTACAATAAGGCAAATCACAAAGAGTAGCTTTCTATCGATAAAAATGTTTTAAATCGATTGAGTTATTCATATTTATTACACGAATTCTAACACCATATTATTAAAACAGTAGTAAAGGGTAGTTTTCAATTATTATTCTCCGCCTTTAAAGAAGACTAAAGAAACGACTTTAATTGTACGGAAAATTGCAGAGAAACTAAATTTTTCTTTTCTTTGTTTCCTATCAGAACCCACAAACCCTGGCCCAGAAGGTTGTTGCGTTACCACAATCCGTTATCAATATTGATTGCAATAAATGGAGACAAACCGTGCAATTCCAAGGCCATTGAGGACTGAAACTACATATACTTATGTCCTGCCCCAGAGTTTCAGGTAAATCCCATTCAAAAATTGTCTTAAAAGTAGTGTTTAATGATATAATATAGGTAGGTATTTTCATTGCAAATATTTATTCATCTTAAACTTAATGACAACCTGTTTTTTGATATAAATTATACATTCTTTAGCAACAATAAGTAAATAAAATTATTTACGTAATATAATTGTAGGTAAACCTTATCTGCGCTGCTAGCCTGCTAAACGCTGAAGTATCAAAAACCAACTTTATTTAATACGTTGTTCTTATAAACAAAACTGACTTTGTTACTTTACAGTAGATCATTTTTCTTAAACAACAAATGGAAGTAATCTTGCTAATGTAATACAGTCTTCATTATAACATAATTTACTTCAAAATATACTCTCATTACACCTAGTACAAACTATTTATTATAAATATATAAATAAAGATTACGTATCACATACTATCGTATTTGGACTGAATACTAACTTAGTAGTATTTGGAAATGCGCCTACGACTACTCTTATTTCGTTGAACTATCAACTAAACTACACACAATGAAGTCTATATATTTTAAAAACAGATACCTATTTATATAATTTCTCTAAGAACTCATATCAAGCATAAAACGAAAACTAAACGCTTTACACAAACCAATATCATAGATACTACTTTCTCTTACTGTTTCATACGGAAGGAAAAAGACAACACCAACAATGGCAAGTTTAATCAACGGTTCAACAAAACAGCTGCAATGGCATCCGTACAATTTAATAACTAAAACGACTAGACGAAGCGTTCGTTGTACAACGGTCAAAGGCTACAGACTAGTCGACGTCTCGTGCCGCAGGTCCGGCACCTTCAGCTGGAAGTGCCTGTTGCAGGAGCAGCTGTTGTCTCCTCCCAACTCCCCCTTCGCTATACAGACGTTCGGCGAACGGAACGTCTCCTGTCTCCTGTGAGGCACAGAATATATTGGTTCGATCTTGAAGACGTCTTTAGTTTCGTAATCGCTCTTGTCTTTGAACCAGGTCTCGTCGTATTTGATGTCGTGTTTGAAGTCGTCCAAGTTGGAGTAGTTGTTGTCGTCTTTGTCGAGGCTGGCGGTGTGCGTGAAGCGCTGCGACATCCACGTGTAGCGCGACAGGGGCTCCTCAGGGCCCCATAGCCGCGACGGGTGGAACGCTGCTGCTATTTTCTGTTTAAAGAGACTTTTAGATTAATAAATTAAGTATGTATATGTGTTTTGTATAAAATTATATTGACAGGTGTCCCTAGCATTTCATCATCAGTCATATTGTTTTTTTTAAATAAATAAATATTTTCAGGACCTTTATACACAGCGCCATCCAGTTCCAAGCTAAGCAGAATGCGTGTGTTATGGCAACTAGATAACGTAATAATAATAAATTAAATTATTAATTAAATAAATGCTAAAAAAACTACTACCGTATTTTTAAATTAGGTGTGTATGTTAGCATTATAATATATTAACACCTTGAGATAAGAGATGAGATGAATCGGCAATTAGTACAATCGGCAATATCCTAAGTATCTAATCTTAATCCAAACTAATCTAGATTATTAAAACGAAGTCTACAATACTCACAGCCAGCAAGTTGTATTGCTCCTCTTTCGCCACAGCGATGGCAGCGAATATAACGAGCACGACGAGAATGCCCACGAAGGCGCCCACGAGCGGCCACAAGGCGGTCCCGTGCTCAGTAGCAGCTCGTATGACGCTGCGCAGCCACCAGCCGGCCGCGCCGGCCAGCAGCGCGGGCGCGCCCCACCAGCACACCAGGTGGAACCGCGGGATGCGCGACTTGGTCAGGAACTTGATATCTGATTGCAGGTAGAAGTAGCCTGTGGAAGGGACAGTTTTCTGATTGAAGTATTCCTGAAGAGGAATATATGTCCAACGTAGAACACGTTGTATTTATTCTCCTGTCTTTTTGGAGCCAAAGTCCGCAATTAACTAGTAAAGCCATTTAGCAAATTAAATAATTTACTAAGTTTATTATATAACATATAAGATACAGAACTAATTACCTAGATTACATACTAAAATATGTCTGTAGATGAAAAACACAACCATTATTACTATCAGGATTACTTTGTAGGTAACTGATTTAAGATATACCCAATGTTTTAGTGTAAGAAAATTTCAAACGCACTCAGATTTCAAACGCAATGATCAGATCGAAAACCCTATTCATTAACAGAAACACTAAAATCTTTAATAAAAAAGCTCAAACATAAAATAGTATCTACCTACCTATCCTTAAAGGTACACTTCAGAGTAAAATGAACAGGACTTACCATAGATAAAAACGAATCCAACGACTTCAAAGGCAGTGGTAACAACAGCCAGCACGGGTACTACTAGTTGGTCCAGTAGTTCTGCTACGGCAACTCCTCGCGACAGGAGAGCGACAGTGAGCGCAGTGCCCAGCGCCGAGGCGGCCGCCGCGAACAGCCTCCACTGGTCGCCGGCAAGGCGCTGCAGTTTGTCGTACACCGGGTAGAGAAGAACTAGCTGAAATTTCACGTGTTTTAATTGTATTTTCCTTTCGCATACATAGAAAATGAAAATGTTTCTATATTTCTTCTATTTTCCTTTAAGGTAGAAGCTACCTTTTTTTGTATCTATAGTATAAAAATAAATCGCCATGCGTTGTTAAGTGCATAAGTAGACAACAGCTGATTTCGACATTTTTTTTAGACTTACTTCCTTAACGAGTAAGGTTTTTAAGCAGAGAAAAAGAAGGTGTAGTATTTAAGGTTAAAATAGGTAAGACGGGTACAGCAAGACACACGGCACGAGCTACTATGTAAGTATCTATTATATTTATCAACAAATGAAAATTAAATAATAAATTAATCTAATAGGTACGTGAGATAAGTTTTTCAATCGTGGAATATTTTATACCAAATTTATTTGATTTACGTGAGCTTCAAATGTATGCAAATTATAATAAGATACCAGATAACCAAGTTTCGTGCAAATTGGGACGGAATTTTTCATACATATTTCGAGTCTCTTTATGAATATAAAAATGTATTTTTTACAGTAGATAAGTATTTATTCTGAACATTCCCTTTTTCTCATATAATTTGACTAATAAAGATAAATTCAAATTACATTCAATGTTTTCTTGGCCAGCTGTACATACGCATATATATTATTCAAATTAAAGAAATTTTCCTTCAATTTTATACACTAGTTAATATTGGTATATTTATATACATAATATTTAAAAATCAATCAATACCTTTCGACAAATCATCATTATAATCTAAGTTAGAATATGTATATAAAGTTTGTTAGTTGTAACACGTTACTCCCTGTAACCACTTGGTTAGCTTAAAAAAATCAGTACGTGACAGCTAAATTCATGAAGTGGGCTATAAGCTATTTTATAGTAGGTATATAATATAAGTAAGCGTATTTTTTTGTACGTAGTATCCGGGGCACAGCCAGGTAATAAATTATTTTTGAACTCGTTGTTGTTGTAAATTTAAAATTAAATTAGTAAATAAGTAGGTAGGTAAGTAAATAAAAAAGTAAGTAAGTAATTAAAAGTAAACAATAAAGTACATTTTCAGGCATAGTGTCTACCGATAGGTCGGATCACCGCAGCTTTAGCGCAGTAAAGTTCGATAATCTCTGGGTTGAGGGATTTGTATCAATATATTTGTGGCAACATAATTACTGAATACTATTACTTCTTCGTTGATTGGTTATTGGTTCTATGGGGCGTGGTACTGTAAGTTTAATTTTGTTATTAATGTATACTAGTAAATGTGTACGGTAGGTTGTTTATTAGCGCTATAAACTGCTACTACTAATTTATATAATACTTTAAATTAATTCACTAGCCTGTAGTTTCATTATTGAGTCACTTATAGCACTCGAACTCATACGTTTGAAACTCCTACCAAAGTCCAAATCCACAAACTAACATTATGAATACGTAAAAATATATTAATACAAAATGATTGACGCCTTAGATCCAAACAAGACGATTATATCAAGAACTAGCCATCCGCCCCGGCTTCGCTTACATATATTATGCTTGTATTAAGCACATAAACCTTTCTCTTGAGTCACTACCTATCTACTGAAAACACTATTGATATAGGGACGGAGAAAGCGACTGTCTTTTATACTATACTAGCGACCCGCCCCTGCTTCGCACGGGTGCAACTACAGAATGTCCTCATACACAACGTTCACAGCCTTTTTTGTCAACGTGACCCCCGGCCGGCCTTTATGGTCTATCTCGTAGGCTTTAGCCAGCGTTTGCAATATAAGCGCAAAAAACCGTTCTTATTTACGACATCACATTAGAAACCTCCAAATTTATCAGTCTTTCTCTATATATTATGCATGTATTATACATATAAACTTTCCCTAAGAATCACTCTATCTATTAAAAAAAACTGCATCAAAGTCCGTTGCGTAGTTTTAGAGATCTAAGCATATATAGGGACAGACAGACAGTGATAGCGACTTTGTTTTATACTATGTAATGATAGTGGTACTTACCAAAGTAATAAAGCCCGATATTAAAACGATAGCGAAGGCAAGAAGCGGCCATTCCTTAGTCCTGTGCTCGCTGACCGACGACTGGTAGATGAGAACCAGCACTGAGATGAAGCTACCGTCTCTGGGGTCTGAACCTATGGACTGCCAGAACAGCACCCAGAGCCAGCCCGATATCAAACCGCTTATAGTTACTAATGTTGATATCCTGGAAGAAGAGACACGACATTGAAAATAGAGAAGTAAGAAGTTAAGAAGAAAGGCGTGGTTGATAAGTATTTCACGTTTGTAGCTTGAGTACTGTTAATAAAAAAAACTTTGGTAAAATATAAGGAGTTATTTGATGTTGTTTTTGCGAAGCTTTTTGGACAAACTAGCAAATTAAAATAAATGTTATTGGTCTTTACTTTATAGAGGAATTGCATAGCTTCAGAATCAACACTTTGGTATTAAAAATTCAAGTTTAGAACTATAAATCAGACGTGAAAAGTCATCTTTCTCACTCGCTTAGTCGATGAGAACCGAATGAACGTTACATCGCCGAGCGTGACGATTCAATGTCTTTAATTGTTATTTAAAAACCTTTCTTTTGACTTATAATCGCAAACGATGAAATTACTGAAACAGTACACGCAAAAATATTTCCCTTAGGTTAAATAACAAAACTCACCATCTAACATCTGAATGTTTGTACACAGTACCTCCGGAACTGATCAAATACCCGCTCATAGCGCTACAAGACAGTAAGGCCTGCACGAGCCCGCTGTGCCAAATGTACGGCCGAGTCAATATTGACCAGTCTATATCCAAGAATGATTCTAGATTGATCGATTTCGATATATAAACGCATAGAACGATCGCTACTATAACAGGTATCGGAGCGAGGATCATTAAGGCTGCTTTGAGAGATTTATGAAGATTCAGTAACCTGAAAAGATAAAATGTACCAATTTTAAATCTAAAATGAGAATAAATAATACAGATAAATAAATAAAAACAATTATATATGTATGTGACGTGTTATTGAGGTCGTTACGTGTATATTGGTAGATGGTTATTGAAAACAATGACTTTAGTGGATTATTAAAAACAAAATGACATGTCCTAGTTTAGGATAAAATGTATTAGTCACGGAGTTTTAAAGAGATGAAATAAAAAAAAATAAAGGTAAACTATTTCTTACTTTTTCGCTTATAACTTCTTTTATATTAAAGTTATATTAATATATTTGTGGGCAAAATAATTTGCTACAAATTACGTCATAACAATTTTTTTGTAAGACGCATAGTTTCTGAGATAAAAGCGAAAAAAGTGTTTTTCAAAATGGCGGCCGAATGGCAAGGGTGTCTTAAACTACTATAGTGTACTAAACTGATTAGAATGAAATTTAGTACACAGATGGTTTAGAGCCTGGGATAAAACATATTCTACTTTTTAACTGGAAAAAAGTCAAAGCTTATGTTTTAGTTAAATAAACTAAATATAGAAATAAACTAAAACAAATAAATCAATTGCGTCTATTTTAGTCTTGAGTCTAGAAAATAGTGTCTTTGTTGGTGTAAGTAATTTTTGAAACAAACTAAACCTCTTTATAGCCGCAGTAAATATACAGTACACTAACTATTTAGCACCGGAATCGTTTTCATAAAATATTGACACAATCGCTTAATCAGTGTGACCGCGTTCAGAAGCCATCTATAAACTTAATATATAAATATGCGAAAACTCATTTTGACCGCCATCAAATTATCATGCGCCGGTTAAATATTTAAACTAAAATCAACCATTATGAAGAGTTTATTAACATTATCGAACGATTAAATGGGAATTTTCATTAACGTATGCGGATCGGTTATTTTTGTTTGCTTAAAATGTAGTTTGAGTTTCAAGTAATTTAATTAACTACAGTTATTTGCTTTAAATGTTGTGATGTGGAGTGGTTTGCGTATGAAAAACAGATTTACAGAGAATTTTTGTATTTTATGTGTATTACTAGCAGTGTCCTGCGGCTTCATTCACGTTTTTTTACTTCCAACGAAGTTATAAAATATAAAACATGGCAATAATTATTTTACTTATTATGAAGGAATGCCCATGAGCTGATATTCCAACATTACTTTATTTTTCTAAAATAAAAGTAGCCATAGCTTAGATCAGCTATCTGCCAATAAAAGTCCCATCAAAATCGGTCAAGCCATTTCACAGATAAGCCAAACAGCAAGTTGTAATTTTTTTTCCATACTCACATAAGAGGCACGAAGAACCAGAGAATAAATATCAGAATAGCCATGATGCCCAAATATTGAGGTTGGTCTGTGAACGGCGCCAGGAACGTTGAGCTAAAAATTAAAGAATAATTGTAATGTTAATGTCGCAGGCGGATTGTATAATCCGCTGTATTACATTACGGCTAGGCGTTTTACAATTAAATTTAATAAACATCTTTAACCCATATATATCACTACTTTAAATAAACTATGACTTTTACTACTAAAACTCTCAAAATGGTACAATCTCAAAAAAGGTCCAAAAGCATCATTGCTTCTAGTGCGTTAAATATTTTTTTTAGTATTTACCTTTTCTCTTTTACTTACTACTACTATTACCCACATTTGTATACCTCTTTTTATATGGTTTTTCGCTGAGTCAGCTTTTACATACAAACTTAACTATTGTTTCTTTGTAACGATATCCTACCAATATTATAAATGTAAAAGTTGGTGGGAAGTATGGATGTATGTCAGTTATCCTTTCACGCAAAAACGGCTTAACCGATTTAGTTGAAATTAGGTATGTAGATAGGTGACACCCTGGACTAACAAATAGGATACTTTTTATCTCGGTATTGATCCAGAAACTGGAACTGTGCGAGTAAAACCACGGGACGCGGCTAGTCTATACTAATATATAAAGCTGAAGAGTTTGTTTGTTTGTTTGTTTGTTTGTTTGTTTGAACGCGCTAATCTCAGGATCTACCAGTTGGAATTGAAAAATTCTTTTTTTATTGAATTGACCATTTATCGAGGAAGGCTTTAGGCTACATAACATCACGCTGCGACTAATAGGAGCGAAGATATAATGGAAAACATGGATAAAACGGGGAAAATTATTCATCTTTGAGGGCTTCCTTTGCGTGCGCTGCAAAAACGGTTCAAGATACAAAAATAATATGTATGAAAGAATTATTCTTCTTTAAATGATCTAAAAAAAAGTCCGCGACAGT